>JAHDVF020001027.1:0-120000 GCA_022606425.2 Lepidostoma basale | reverse complement strand
TGTAGTATTTTATTAAGCCCAACATTGAGGTGCGGGTAGAGGGTGTCGTAAAATGATGATACATTACGTGGATCAATAAGGGTAAAATAGTTAAACCAAAAAACTAATGTGGCATTAACGAAGCTTTCTGCTAAAAAGATTTTTTTCTTCTTCTTTTTTTAAAAAAAAGACTAATACCAAGGATTTAAATCAATGATATTAGAATTCATTTTACAATCTTCAATGTGAGCAGAAAATAGCTCATTATTATGAAGAAGGAATCTGGTCGTGTCCAGGCTTGAACCCATGTCCCCTGGATCAGGAGCCAAGCGTTCTATCCCCTAGACCTGATTTTTTTGCATTAAAATTTCTGATGCATCTTAAAACGTGCTTATGTTTTAAAATTCCTCTTCGTTCTTACTATAATAACAGATTTATTGATATTTTTAAGAGGCGATCAGCAAAGTTCAGTAAAATTTGTGTATGATTACCATAATCGAAAACAAACGTTTCCTTAATTGGTCGCTGTTAAGAAAAATACGTGTAAATGGAAAATTACGAAAAACATTTATTCAATAAATAATTTACTAAAATATACGTACTTGATACAACCAAAATTGAACAATCGCATAAGTATTTCTTATTGTGTTTCGGTGTAATTTTTGTTCTGATTATTGAAAGTTTTGCACATTAAAGAAAAATAGAATAAAGCAACATTTTGAATGTATACAAATACTTTTAGACAAATACTGGATTTTACCCATTGCGAGTAAATTGTTTTTTTATAAGGATTAATTGTATCTCAATAAAGACGTAGATGTAAATTGTTTTCTGGGAACAGAATATGGTGGTCGAGGCGCTTACAGGACTTATGACCTGTCATTGGTTGAGTTAAGCGATCATTTTATGTTAACAACATTCACCATTCCGCCTTTCTTACGACCACCACGTCTGACAATTTTTTGGAAGATGTATATATGCTACAATGTCGAGGAACACTTCACATTTTTTAGTTCAATGTAATGTAAAAATATATTACTACAGTTTTAAATTTGAAACCCCTAAATACGCATCACAATTTTAAATGAGATTGTCGCAACAGCTGTTTCGCCAACCTATGTTGTTTGTAACACCTGATGATGCCAATATAGGTTGGCAAAAAAATTCTCGCGACAATCTCATAATAATAAATTGTGAGAGGTATAATAACATCCATTAGCGGCGCCATCCAATTTAAACAGCTTATTATTCTTCTTCTTCCTTCTTCAAGTGCCCTGTCGGGTCTTTCCAATGTTGGCGATCACCTCGGCGAACCTGTCCCTGTCCTGCGCCGCTCGGAACAGCTCCTACAAATTAAAACAATTCAATTTTTGAATAAATCCTTTATATTTACTACATTAATGTAAATGTTTCATTCTCTCATGAATATACCTGAAAAATTATACATATATCTTTCTTTCTGCGCGTTGTCATGACTTTCCAAATTACTTAAATATATTTATTGTATATTCGATGTTCATCATCAGATGTAACAAACAAATCTGTTGATCTCTCAGTTTGATCTCTCAGTTGATCTCTCAGCTGATAATACCAACAAAGATTGGCGAAACAGCTATCGCGATAATCTCATAAAAATAATGATACGTATAAGAAGATATTGGATAGTGACAGACTCGCATAAACAGCTGCTTACGAAATCCCCTCCGGACAACGCGCACCTAGAAGACCGCTTATATGGAGGGACAGCTTGTCCTCATCATGACTACTGTGTACCCAAAAGACATGATATCTGTGTTACAGATCGTAAAATCTTTTAAAAGAAGAAGAAGAAGACATATTAGATAAACTATTTATTTGACCGAAACACTAATAATAAAGGTTTTAATTAAAAAGCACTTTTATTATACCTATCACAATTAATTCTTATGAGATTGTCGCGACAATTTTTTTGCCAACCTATATTGGAATCATCAGGTGTTACAAACAACATAGGTTGGCAAAACAGCTGTTGCGCCAATCTCATTAAAAATTGAGATGCGTATTTAGTGTTTTCAAATTCAAAACTTAAGTAAGTTTATATATTTTTACATTACATCGTTAAGTTTTTACTCAACTTTTACCAAACCACTGATATGGAGAACGTTAAAAACAGTCATGCCAATGAGCGGACAGTGTTGGTGGTCCAAAAGAGTCGACACGTCAGTAGACCGCACGTCCGGGCTTTATGAGACCTGTTTGACCTGTTAGGTAAAACGACTTTTATGCTTTCCCAGACACGTGTATTCTCTACGTGGGCTTTTCGCAATACCTTGTGTATACATAATATACTAGAGTTAGTTCGAGCGTTCAAAGTCCTGTGTTTATTCAATGGTCATATAACCATTACGATATTTATAATGAGGATATTCTTTGTTGTTTTAATTGTGCAATTGTACGTATTTTCAATATGTATTAATATATTTTTAAAATGTTTTTGAAGAGTGTTCTATATTATAAATTGTTCACATTCTAATAAAGAAGACTCGAAGTAAATCTTAAAATCAAAACACACCATTTTCATACCTGAGAGTTTTTCAGCTATGATTAATTAAGGTGGTTTTCAGTTTCTTTCAACGTAAATAAAAGGTCCAAACTATCCGAAATACGTTTTTACAAGGTAAAATAAAATTTTGTTAAAAATAAAAGGTTTTTCAAAGTTATTCCATTGAGAACCCACAAAACAAAACGAAATCAAATATTGAAGAAATTCATTAATCCTGTCGTGAAATTTTACTAGTATCTCAACACCGACTAGACATCTGAGGTGTAGAAGAAGAAATGGAAGGCTCGGGTTGAGGTGGGATGATTCAGTGAGAAAAGATCTGGCACAACTCCTACAAATTACACAAATTACAAATTGGAAGAAGGCCGTAGAGGACATGGGGAATTAGAGGCAGGAGTTGAAGGCCAAGGCTCGATTTGGGCTGTAGCACCATCGATACAGAATAAGTTTTTTTGGTACCGTATTTTGTCTTCTGATTCACAGTAAGATGGCAGCAAGCTGACGAGTCTGGCTGTAACCAGAAGAAAATAATGAAATGATATTAAATTTATATATGCATTATTACAATGTTTATTTATAGGTACATATATATTTAATTTAACGTTATTTTCTGATTATTATTTACTCGTATGCTTCATTTTTTGCCTCTCCCTCTATTTTAATTTTGCTGACCCTCTCTACTTTGCTCCACCCCAAACCCCCGAATTCCCTCTCTTCCCCTCAATACTGTGTTCCGCCTTCCACAATGTGAATAGTTCTAAGTGTGTATTATGTTTAAACCTAGGTGGTAGGACCCTATTTTGAAAAATTGTTATTAACATTATTATTTCTATATTTTTAAATAATTAGAAGTTTGCATGTGGAAGTGCGGTACACAAAAGAAAATACAAAGTAGAATAAATGTGGCCTGGCATCCCATTTTGGTTGCGTAAATTAATTGTATGTCCCGGGTGGACGGAGATAGGCCTAGGAAGTGTACGAGCGAGGTTGCCGTAAGGGTGCCGCTGCGCCCTATAACAGCCTCGGGTATGTGGTGGGAACCCTTATGTGTTCCTCTCCTTTCATTAATGTGTAAATCGCACCCACCATTTATTTATTTATTTTTCACTGAAAAAGGATGCGCGAAAGAATTAATCTTGTTAATACAAAGGGTTTTTAATTATGAAAGTACAATTTGCCACGCAAAATATATGCAAATATAGAACTAAAGTGAAATGCCGCACATGGGAATTTTATTCGTTCAACGGGAAAGTCAAATTGCTGAATAATTTATGCAAAGAACATGTATTACAATAATCAAGCATTATAAACATGAGATTTGCTCCCATTCCGAGAACCAATCATACGAAATGAATTCTTGTACCGTTTCAACGCTCACCTTTCCTCTTTCTGCTCATACATTTTTAATCTCGAAATGAATGTAATTGAAAAATCTTATGGGATTTTAGGGGCTCGTGCTCACTTTGCAAGATTAATTCAGATGTTTCGATTCAAAAGGAAATGTTGAAATAAAACCGAGAAGGATTTTTCTCTTGGATTCTGGAATGTTTTCGGAATATCTCGGCGGAGTATTCAACATGTGAAATGTCACGTTGACAGGGTGTTCAAATTTGGCACCAAACTTATCACAACTTGAAATATCTGCGAGCAATTTGATTTTTTTTAAAGAAAGCGAGGAATCAAAATTTTTTGATTAACTTTTTTAAGAAGTTATAAAAAAAGCAAAGCCATAATTTTAATTTTAAATTATTGATATTGAATTGCTTTGTTGGAAACGATATGAAACTTCAACATTTACTGTTTATTATAACCACTATCATTATAAATAATGAAACTAAAAATAAATCATACGAAATTTCTTTATTATTATTATATAATTTTAGAGGGCTTCCACTTGTGTTTAACGTCGACCGGTTTCGGCAGCTTGATGCCATCTTCACTAAAAGATGGCAGCAAGCTGTTGAAACTGGTCGACGTTAAACACTAGCGGATGTCCATTTAATATATAATTATTTCAAATGAACTTCTACCAAGAATTTTCTTTTAAAAATATTAATTCACTGCCATTATGTCAAAATTAATACATTATTTTTTTTATGAATTTGTCACGACAATTGTTTCGCCAAGATATGTTGGCATTATCAGGTATTACAATCAACTTTATTCAACCAGTAGTCAAAACTTCCAACAAAAACTAAAACAAATATTGTAACACCTGATGTTACCAATACCGGTTGGCGAAATAGGATTCGCGAAAAAAAATTGTGATACAATTTTAATAGTTAAATAATATTGAAGTGTTATAGTGTTTCGGCCAAAACAATGGACAATTTAATTAATACCTAATTATATTTATTTGCATACCTTAGAAATTTGCTATTGAGCGCTACATAATTTATTTATATTTTGAATAATTATATTAATACTCAAATTGCAGATTCTCAATTTCTTCTTTATTCGCCATAACTTTGTGTTGTTGATGTTTAATGTTTCTTGTTTTATATACTTAGTACACAACACTCACTTTATAAAATAAATAAAAATTAATACCAAACATGTTTTGGACTAAAAAGCTCTTCATCAGTGATATTATATAATTATAAATATTTAAAACATTATAAAATTTATACAAATGTGGTCAGTTTTGACAGATGTAAAAATGATTTATTTTGGAACGTTTATGCTTTTGTTATAACAAATATTATGAATAATTTTAAATTTTAAAGTTTATTCATAATATCTGTTATAATAAAATCATAAAAGTTCCAAAATAAAGCATTTTAGCATCTGTCAAAACTGACCACATTTGTAATTTTTTAATAATATTTTTAATATTAATATAAATATAATATCACTGATGAAGGGCTTGTTAGTCCGAAAAATGTTTGGTATTTAATTTTTAATTATTTTTTAATAAAGTGAGTGTTGTATACTTAGTATATAAAAAAGAAACATTGTAGATTCTCACCATAAAAATGTATATTTTACTTCCTTATTCTAATCACGGGCCACACAAAATAAATCTGACATGACCTGTCGATCAATCAGGCCACGATTTAAACAGATTTATTAAATATCCATTAACAGACCCATCTTCTGTTTTTATGTTTGATATCCGCCTCACTCGCTCGCTCACTCGCGTGAATCGCCTGACAGACGCCGGGTTAATTCACTTCCTACAGCGCCTCCCCGTGCCGATACAGCTTTCCGGAGCTTTCACTCAACCTCTTAGCGCCCTAATGGGTCACAATAAACCGAGTTAATAAACACTATCATTAATTTTAATTTTCATTAAACTGAACGCATTTTTATCAAAAAATCATTAACTGTTTACTTGAAACACTTATAATATCACAATTGATTTAATTTCTATGAAATTGTCGCGACAGCTATTTCGCTGTTGATCAACTGTTGATTGTAATACCTGATGATGATAACATTGGTTAGCGAAAAAGCTGTCGCGACAATTTCATAGAAATTAAATCAATTGTCTTATTATAAGAGTGTTTCAATTAAACTGTTAATAATGTTGAAATATCAAAGCTTTTCCGCCAAAACAATGGATTATCCGAAAAATCATACATATATATTTTTGAATAAATATGACTGCACTTAATATTTTTACAACACTATATTACACTTTTCACAGACATGTTTCGGTTATGACATAACCTATTTCAGTGTACAAAATTTTAACAATAAAATAAAACTAATTACGGGTATGTTTATTCAAATATGAATCTACAACACAAAGTAAAGGCGAATATAGAAGAAATAAATAAAATATTGACGGTTTCTTGAACAATGATGTAAAATTTCATATTAAAGAATTTTATGTAAATCACATGTTTCACCTGTATAAGTCATAATCAAATGTATATTTCGTAATGCTTTTGATAGCCGAAACATGTCATTTACATAAAATGTAATGAAACTTCTTGAAAACATACGTTTGCATTCGTATTAATAAATAAATATATTGTATTATTTTTATAGACTTCATATAAGTATTACTAATGAAAATATCATACCTATATTTTTATTCCATACCTTACTTAAATAATGATGTAAAACTCCATAATAAATAATAAATATTAATGAAAACAAAAAAAATGACACTTTTAATAATGCCTTAGAAGGGTGAAACGTGTCATTCCATCTTAAATATAATCAATCTCCTATAAGACAGACGTTTTCATTTATATTAATTATTGTAAAATGATTTTTTTTAGGTGATAATTATTTTATCATTTAAGATCAAATCACAATCTAATCGTGCATGCCACGATGTTTGAATGTTGAGGAAGCTAGCGAAGTATATCAGAAAAGAACAGTGTGGCGGTAGCGAAAAGAGAAGGATGGAGTGCCGCATCAGTAAAAGTGTGACAGTCCATTCTTTCTGCCTACCCTTTCGAGGAGACGGCGTGATGGTTAGTTAGTTAGTTAGTTTACCTTACTTATGCACATTTCAAACCTTTCGTAATCATGCATTTTTTAAATATATATGTCTAGATGCGTGTCGATGTGTGTATCGAGATGTATGAACATGGAAAAAGCTCAAAAGACGTACGTACGGTGTGGTGGTCCTATCTCTCTGTAAACCCTTCTGAAGAAGGGCATTCAGGGAAAACTGCGATGGGCTAACCATATTATTAGAATGCCTAAGACTAGGATCCCAATGAGAATTTTGTACTCTCAGTAAAACTAAGGGAAACGTTTCCACGGAGGTCAGAGAGACGCTTCACTCCCTATAAGAGAACCTCCATAGAGCTAACATCGATAATGAATGCTGGAAAAAGACAGACCTAGGTGGAGAATTACAATATATAAAGGCACGCAGGACTGAAGCACAGCGCAGAGACGATGAGTTTTACATCATTGTTCAAGAAACAATACATATTTGAACAATTCTTAATTAACTTTGTTACACAAGACTTTATTTACAATAGAAATAAAATTTAAAATATAAACAAATGTGTCTTATGACATAGAAACCTTTCGTCAGTGTAGTTACATTTTATACCTATATATACAAAACAAATATTTAAACCAATTTTTCATGAATGTTGTAAGTTTTGACAGATATTTATAAAATTCACGATAATTGATTGTACCTATCTGTAACATATAAAAATATGTAACTACACCGATGAAGAGTTTCTGTGTCTCGAAACGCGTTTGCTTAAATTTTATTTCAATTTCAAATAAAGTGTTATTTAACAAAACTAACAAAATATGTGAAAATAAAATTAAACACTGTTTTACTTACACTTTGTAGCGACCTTTCTCAGGGCTATACACAAATTGAGTTCGTTTGTGTAACTTTGAGGAACCTCGTTACAGAGCGAAACCGGTTGGCGCTACTTACTTAAATAAAGTGGTTTATAGTTAGTAAAAAAATGTTTAATTTTATTTTTAAATGTGTCAAAACACCAAGTATGGCTTCGTATCAACGTTTAAATAATTTATTATTAAATTATGAATTCACAATAGGCACAAAGTAATGGTGAATATTAAAGAAATAAATATTTATATATTAATCGCGCTTCAAGCGCTTTAGTGTTAAAGTGACCTTTTAGTGCGGCGTCATTTGAGTTTTTAGTTTTCCATCTGCGGAGCCGCTAACAAAGGTGTGTCTGATTGTTTTTGATTAAAGTTGATTTGGCCTCCTTAAATAGGTAAACTCTGTTTTGCTTGACTAGAGATAATATACTTTTTTAAAGCATTAAGCTTCTTCTTCTTCTTTATTGTTGTAAACGTATGTGGTCTGTTCTCCAGTGTTGCTCCTCCTCCTTATAATATCCTCAACCTCACATATCTCTCTTATTCTGGTGTTCCTCACGCGGTCTCTCAGTGTCTTGCCTACTATCGTTCTCAATGTCTTCATTTCGGAAGTCCTCAAAACTTGTTTGGTTCTTACTGTGTTCTTACTCTTACTGCACTCAATCTTAAAATATTCGCACTTAACTCGATTTCCTAAATAAAACGAGATAATTGAATTTAGAAACACGAATATTTACAAATTGGCCTATTTAAAGAACGAAATCACATTACTGTTTCAGAGATAAAAAAATAACTAATTAATATCATTAATATAGGTTGCGTTTTGACACTATTTTAATTGAAATTATTTCCAAATAATAATTTATTCTAATTAATATGTACGTAACCTCATATCAAATGATATTCCCATATAAAATTTTTATTTGGAAGGAGAATATAACATTTTACAATTCGCTTCATTTTTAAATAAATAAAAAAAGTAAATTATCCAATGTTTTATTACAATCTCCTTCCAATTTAAAATTAGAATTCCACAGTGTTTACGCATTAAGCTTCAATAAAATAAATAATTTTATTTGAAAGCGCATTTTTATTATTATATTTATTTTTATTAAGACGAATATATGGTTAATAGAGTAGAGTTTCAAACGCTCATATAATAAGTGAATGCAGTGCGAAAGAAACTGTTACTAGCAAAATAATGAAAGGGTCATTACGATAACTTGAACAGTCGCAATGAATAAATAATGATAAAGAAAGTGTATAAAGGAATAATGCTAATGGAGACCATTCATTGGTTCATATAAATATTAAAGTTTTATGTTAATTATATTATTTCACTCTTTATTTACTGTAGTATAGTTTATTTAACTACGGTAAATTAAATAGGCTAAAATTAAAGAAAATTATAACTCATTTTATGAAGGATAGTTGAAATAGGTTTCTTCTCGGCACTACATCCCGATGTGGGATTCGTACTTCTCTGGCTTCTGTCACTGGCCATCTCTCTCCATTCTCCTGGTCTTTTTAATTTTTTCCAGTTTTTTCCTTGATCTGCCTCTTGGTCTCTTTTCGCGCAAAACCCATCTGGACATAACCTTCCGTGCTCTGCCTTCTGGCATTATTTCCACATGGCCACCCCGTCGTAGGCATTGAGACTTACAGAATTTCACCACGGTTGAAATAGGCATATTTTAAATATCAGTGTATTAAAATTATAATAGATGTATTTTTTAATTAAATATTTTTGATACTATCGTATAAAGCACTTAATTTGTGGTGTGGCATTATTGAATATAATATTAATACACTTTTGTTTTTACAACACGTTGTTTTTTTACAACCAACCGGTTTCGCTCCCACCGGAGCTTTGTCAGGGTTACAAAAGACACTGAGGTGTCTTTTAACCCTGTAACCCCGATAAAGCTCCGACGAGAGCGAAACCGACTGGTTGATAAAAATAAAGTGGTGTAAAAACAAATTAAAAGTGTATTAATATTATGGTTAATATTTTGCCAACGCGTTTTTCAATTACGATCAAGCACTTAAAAATACTATTCATTCTTAACTTTCATTTTTATTATTTTACTTTTACATGATAAACTACCTAACTTACTAACTATCACGCCATTTCCTCGGAAGGGTAGGCAGAGAGGATAGATCGCCATAATGCTCTGTCCTAGCATACCTCTCGGGCTTCCTCTACATTCACACATCGTACCATGCACGCACGTCGATTATTCCGACTTCGAATGTGACCACCTTTTAGTTTGGTCATGCCATGTTTTCCTCGGTCGTCCTCGGCTTCTGTTTCTACTCATGGTGCTTGTATACACATTTTTAACCATTCTACTCTCATCCATTCGTTCCATACGAGTATGTCCAAACTATCCCAGGGATCCTTTTTTAGTTTTATCCATGATGCAGTCATCTGCATTACATTTCTTTCTTATTTCATCGTTTGGTATTCTATCATACAACGTTTTCCCGCACATTAATCTTAGTGATGTCAATTCTACGGCGTTTATCCTGCTTTTATCCTTCTTTTATCAGCTCCAAGCTTCACTTCCATACATGAAGGTTGGCACTGGAACTCCATTGTGTACTACTATCTTTGCTTCTGTGGATATATTTCTATTTGCAGTAATGACTTTGAGTGCGCCATTTATTTTATTCCCAGCATTTCTTCTTTCGATGTCTTTCTCTATTTTTCCGTCTCTTGTAATCATATACATATACATTTGATAAAAAAAAGTTTATGGACTGTATCTGTCACACTAGGCATGGCCTGTATCGTGACAACTACATAAAAATAATACTGTTTAATTTTTTTTAAATATTTAATGTATCTTCATACTTATATACAGGGATGGGAGAACAATTAAAACTGTGTTGGAATTTTTCTCGCAATTATTAAGATACACATCCTTCAAAACATATATGGATTGATATTCGTATAAATTCAGACTAGTATATTAAATATCTATTGCTAAAAATGAATCAAGCTGTCAAAACAAAGTCGCATGTTCTAGTAGCAAATGAAATCTTGTTTGTTCGCGATTTATGTACCGAAACGGCATTAAAAATATTTTCGCATAACATCGAGGGTAGCTGGCAATGAATAAGGGGATGAAGTATATTGGATTTCTAACAGAAAGGAAATGAAACCGGAAGAGCGGCCGCTATGGGTGTTTGTGTAGCTGTCTACTCCATGTAGAATTCAGTCAAAATTTATGTATGTTTATGCAATATATCAATATTTGCATTTAGAAAGATAATTAGTAGTATTTAATATATTTATGCCATACATTCAAATTTAATAAAATTTATACAACACAGAGCTCTACGGTCTATACCAGGACGCCAGCATGGTCAAGTTTATAGAGATAAACAGACTACGCTGGCTAGGGCACTTGCACCGCATGGAAGATTTGGAGCTTCCGAAAAGAGTGTTGTGTGACAGTCTAGTAGAACGACAGGTCGAGACCGCGATGGCTGGATCGTGCCGTGGAAGACTGTCGGGTCCTGGAGCAGCAAGATTGGGAAGTAATGGCCAAAGACAGGACGGGATGGAGACGTTTCTTCGAGGAGGCTAAGACCCACAGGGTTGTAACGCTGAAGAAGAAGAAAAATACAATTTATGCATTGTTTTGAAGTATGTTATGTGTATTTTCTCTCCATTTCTTAAGCCTATTGTTTCGGAGAAACGACGTTATGGTTTGTTATAGTTGGTTTAGTGTTTTCTTTCGTAAATTAAAGTCTAGTAAATGATTTTTAATCGCTATAATTCTGGGATACATTACTACATGTATTTATAAATTTAATAATATTTCTTTATGTAACTGCATTTAATTCTTCATATAAGATACTACGTTATTTCAGGAGGTATTTTTATCATTTTTCTTTACATGTCATTAGCTTTTTCTTTTCAGAAGTGTGTTATCGTAATATTGCATAGGATTTTCTATGTCGTTTATTCTGATTTGCTTCCTACTGCGTAATGATTTTCGAACGACTTCAGTGTAAAAAACGAAAATTCTTTGCAAAATATCATTTTAACAGAAAACAAGTGTGTTCAATTTCGTTTTTCTAATACTCAAAAAGGAGTAATACTAACCGAAGCTATGCATTGGTCCATATACATATGTAAGTTTTATATCAGCTATTTTACTTCACACTTTATCAACTATGTATAGTGTAGTTATCAAAGTCTATCCAAAAAGTTAAGAATACAGTGAACAATGGTGTTCTTGTACCGGCTCTTATGAATGAGAGTGAAACATAAAAATGGCAAAAGAAGGATGAAAATAGAATAAAAGCAGTAGAAATAAGATCTCTTAGACGAATGTATTGTAAGTCTGTTTATGACAGAGTGTTAAATGCAAATGTAAGTAGAGAATGAATTGCGAATGAAAGTGTTACGAACAAAATAACGAAAGAATTATTAAGATGGTTTAAACACATGGAAATAATGTATGAATAAAAAATTGGAAAGAAAATATTTCTAACTTCTTCTTCTTTCCGTGTCCTGTCAGGTCTCCCCAACGTTGACTATCACCCTTGAGTAGGCCTCCCTGTCCTGGGCCGCACGGAACAGCTCCTTCACGGTCCTTTGCCCTGTCCACTCTCGGATGTTCCTCAGCCAGGAAACCTGCCTTCTCCCAACACCTCGTCGACCCTCAATCTTACCCTTCAAGATCAGATGCAACAGTGCGTACCTTTCGCCTCTCAGAACATGGCCCAAGTAGGACTTACGGACTTTGATGTTGGTCAGCAACTCTCTGCCAACTCTGGCTCTATGGAGAACGTTTGTGTTGCTGACCATGTCAGTCCAAGAGATGCGTAACATCCTTCGGTGTATCCACATCTCAAAGGCCTCGATCGGTTTGTAACTAGAAAAACTAAACGGAACTATAAAAAATTGAAGACAAATACAAATGTGGCACGTGGAAAAGTTAAAGATATCGATGTGCGTGTATGACACTATGTACTCGTATATACGAATGTGGTGTTGTATCTCTCCATGGATCGTCATGTGCATTTTCATTTGTGAGTTCGTTTTGCTGTGAGGGTAGTTGTCACTTGATTATATGTTAGTATAAGCTATTTATATTACACTTTATTACAAGCCTCAAACATTTTTCTTTTTAAGCAAAATGAAACCTGTTTGTTTTAAAAAACTATTTTCATTTTACCGAAGGAAGCTCAGCCTAGTTTTATTCTTAATTCACTCACATTAAATATCATAAAACTTCTAGAAAACAGACATCACAATCAATATTAAATACTTCTAATTTTTGTAAACGGATATTTTTCTAAAACATTATTTAGTGTACTGCAATAGTCGAATCTTTTTCGAAAAGTTGGTATACATTACTAGAAAACACATCACCCCAGTCATTAGGAACAATACCTTAACCATATTACATCCGTCACAGGTCATTATTAGGTTTGTCGCTACTATTATTACTTTTCCTTGTAACTCTTAGCTAATCCGGTTCCGACCTAATACTCCGTATTCGGTTTTCAACGCGAACAATATTTTATCGCCGCGCTAGTTCTCTGCTATTGCAAGGAAAAACACATCATAAAACTTGTTTACCGGTAGTAGAAACTAATAAATTGTAAAACAAAATGTTTTATACTTATAGATATTGAAATATAAAACACTTACGTATGGTTATTACAATTGATGCCAACTAGTTTCGCTTGGATCCAAGCTTCATCAGCTTAGTACAACAACTTGTTTGTTTTTCGAAAATGTTCTATGTTTAGGGTGATGTGATGAGAATTGAGTGACGGACGGATAACAGCGGGGCGGAGTCCGGGTGGTGAGCAGCTGAGGATGATGTTACACTAGGCGGTAGTGTGGTTCAGCCGAAGCAAAGACTCGCCAGAAGCTGCGTGGCGTAGTCGAGTGACTTCGTAGGTCGGCGAGAGGGAGTCCGAGATCCCTCGTGACGTAGACTTTTTAACGTAGACTCGTGTCGGTTAGAAGTCGCAAGAATGACTGACGTATAGGGTGGTTGGCTATACGGCTTTTATATGATACTCTGCCGGACAACCTCTAGTAACCTTTGTGTATGAACCCGGGCCCTGGTCATCGGCTTCGTTAGGCTGAGAATCTATTGTGTCGGGTGTTTTGATTGTCCATGCAATGAATTTTACATTTGCAATATGCTGGTACAGAAGTCTGAGTCCATTGCCCCCACTCGTGTGGTCTCAAAGTCCTGTATGGTTTGTTAAACCCCAAATAATATGTAATTCGTGACCACAAAGTACTTCTTCTTCGTGGTTTTGTCCTTTAGCCGCTTCTCTGCGTCAAGATCTCCATAAGAAGTGGGCAGTCAGCTGTTTTCCATATTTTTGGAGGCCGACCTTGATCTGCTTCCTTAAGGTCAGCCTCCCCAGGGGTTAACCGCTTCTTGCTACTCTCATCACTCTAGATTCTGTCTTTACAGTTTGCCGAAAGACTAATAATAATAAACACAATACAATTTTTTTTCCATGTAAAATATTGAATTTTATTTAATTTCAGCAAAATTATTTAAATACTTACAAAGAAACTTCATCGCTTGGTGACATTATATGTATAAAACTTTATTTTTAATATATATTTACAGGCTTAATGAATATAAAATATTGGAAACAAATAATGATTTCTTTTTTTAACGGTTATTTGAATAAACGAAGTCATTTTTAAAATGAATAATAATAATAATTTGATTTCAGGTATTTTTTGGTTTACTTAGTACGATATTTATTTTTAATTTTGAAAACTAAATAACCATCATGCTGTCTTTCCGAAGGAGTAGACTGAAATAATGGATAACCACATTGTTATATCCTGACTTCTCTCGCTTCCTCTATATTGTGTCATGCAAGCACGTCGGTTACTGTCTTCTTCTTTTTTTGTTTTGTATACATCGTTCAAAAATACTTTCTTAATTAATATTTCCATGTGTTCGAACCATCAGACCAATGATATTTTTATTATTTGTTCATAACACTTGCATTTGCACTGCATTCACTTCTTATATTTGCATTTGACACTCATGTTTCATGACAGATTTACACACTTTCGTCTATGAGATCTCATTTCTACCGTATTCATTCTACATTCATCCTTCTTCTTAATATTTGTTAAATGTTAAAATATCTGTAGAGACCTATCGTCCCTCTTGCTTGCTCATAATTCCATTTAAGGTGATAAATGTACTCGAGTGAAACTGCATCCTATAACAGCTTCGGGTATGTGTGGGCTACCACTTATGGAACATTTTAAATATTGATTTAGAAGCAAATTTTTTATTTATTTTTTAACTGTATAGAATGGCAGCGGCGTTATGTTTTCGCGTGTAGTAAAACTCTTTTCCTGTTTATTACTTCAGCGAACCATAGCCGGCACTAAAATAAAACCGCGCCAAGGACTGGCCGTAATTCCCGAATGAATCGAAACATATTTATCATGATTTTTGTCACCGGTATAGATTAAGTTCGTAATCCCAGCAGTTACGGGTGGCAATAAATATTCTATGTTTCATTGAAAACTGATTTGGGTTATGTTAATATTTTTTTTACACCTGACCCAGTTATTTTTCGTCCGTGCCATTAAAATTATTCCCGTGATTTTTGCGCTTTCATTTGATAATATCCATTCCATGCATATTATATGGCATTGTTATTTTCTGTTAATTTCTTTGTGAATAAACAATCATTTTTATTATTGAATAAAAAATATATAACAAATTATTTATAATTTTGCAATATACTATTACTTTCAAACATGGCATTTTGATTAAAAGAAACCATTTTCGAGTGGATCAAATCACTGTTTTTCCATTGTAGAGTATTTTTTTTTCAACATTTTCAAATATAATATATTCAATAGTCGAAAAAACAGTGTTTTGATTCGGATATAGATTAAGATTCCGTAAAATTATTTATGTTGTTGATTGAAATTTCTTGGTAAAAGTTCATTGTAAATAATGAAAAAAAAAATTTTTAGAAGATGAAATTTTAGAATTTTTTTTTAGAAAAAAATCCAAAACATAAAAAACATGAAAACAAAAAATGTTTAGAAAAAAACCCAGAAGATGGCAGCGAGCTGCCGAAACCGGTCGAAGACGAAAATTAATAAGTAGATTTTACACTAAAAATAAACATAGAAAAATTCTTAAATTTTTTTTTGCATTTTCATTATTTTAAGATTCTGTAGTTTTAACGTCTTATGTTAATTAAATAAAAAAATAAAATATTTCCATTATTTTCAAATGTTACCACGAATTGTACTCATAGATGTTCAACTCAACGGTAGATTAAAAAAATATGTAGTGAATTAATATTTCCATTTAGCATATTTTCTAAATAATAATATAGATGTTATATGATTATAAAGAGCTTTCATTAAATAAAAAATAAACTTTTTTATTTTTTAGATTTATCGCTATTTTTCGCTCTCTTTGGTTTATTACCATAAGTTTTCTTTATACTTATTTGCATTATATTGTAAATAAAAGATTATCTAATATTAATACAGAAATGTTTAATAAAACTACGTTTTTGTCCACATTTGTCTATATTTCGACAACGACCGGTTTCAACAACTAACTGCATTAACAGTGAGGTATGTCGATGCCAGCCAGCATTAACTAATCTGTCGATGCCACTCAGCCCGGCGAAACCGGTTTCTGTCTTAATAAAGACAAAATGGGAGTTGTTATTAAAAAAATCGTTTTATTGAATTATTATTTTAACTAAAAAGAACTTTCATGAAGAGATTTCTGTAAAATAATTATATAAACTTAAAATTTTGCTTGTTTCTTACCTGTTTTCACTCTCGTTTTCTGATCGTAAATTTTAATTATATATATTGTAAAAATAATTTATGGAAATACTTTAACATTGGACTAAATTAAAGTTTTTAATGTAAGCAGTAACACTGTAGAATATTTTTTCCTCAAGAATTCACCCCCAAACAACAAATTGGCATGTTGCATGGCAATCTATCTGTAAATCACCAACGTTCCTAGTCAGCAATGCGATTGTTGTAGATTTATGTACGTATGTATACTAACAAATCATATATATATATAAAACAATAAATTGAAACATTCAGTTCCAAGATTGTGTAATGGGTATCTCCCTACCTCGGCTAGCGCAGAGAGCGGGCCCTTAGATCTCCGGTTTTTTCGTGAGATACTTTCCGGCTGTTTGTCATTCGAATAGGGAAAGGTGTAAATAAAGACATATGACGGAATACATGAGGGTTTATTATAACACAAAAAAATAGTTAAAATTATTATCTAGGGGCTAGAGATGTCGTACGTATACAAAAAAAAGGCACATGATGAAATAATGAAGAGGCTGTTTGAGGCGATTCCTCGACGGCGTGCTCGTCAGGACATCGACCGGCGACGTCGTCCGTAGACGTTATCAGCGACGCTGACCAGAAGATGGTGGGTCAGCAAATCAATATGTGGAGCGTCACCTGGCAGACACGAGGTCCCCTAACCTGTTGGTGCTGTCTGAAGCGGCGTGAAGTGGTCCTCGCAGTTCCGCATGGTGGTGAGGTCAACCACGTTGTCGGGGCATGATGTGCGACAACACGTGGGCGGCAATTTCGGGAGCAGAGGATGGCTCGGACCGTGGCGGAGGGAATCAACCGCAGCAAGGTCGGGCTTGACAAACGGCCTGGGAGCGGATATGCACTTTTGGCATCGCCATAGTGCAGGACAAGTTGGCGGAAAACCTGAAATAATGCCACAGATTTTATGGGCACGATGGCAAGTACCGCAAATACCTTGCTCGAAGTTATTCCATGGCGGATGAGGCTAGATGAAAGCGGATTATCCCATCGGGAAAATCGCGGGTCGAAACGGCGATCCTCCAATCGATGCCGCGAAGTTGACAGCTCAAAGCGAAGTGAAGTCGGGCCGAATGGGCTGCGCAGAAGGGGTTGCGCAGAAGGGGCTGAGAGTAAACTGCAGAGGGCGCACACATCGGGGTGAATTTAGCGCCAAATCGCGAAGCGCGCGGGAACAAGAGTGTAAAGTAGCACTCTGGTGGTAAAAAACGGGAACTAGGGGTTTGAATGGAGTCTAGAGCTAAACACTGAATATTAAGATAACCGAAAATAAACAAGAAATAGTAACTGTTACGTTTCAATTGATGACGTTAGATATTTTTATAAGGCTTCAGAGATATTATGAATTTTTTTGTGTAGCATTTCAAAACAATTTTACTGTTTTTACATATAAAAATTTGTTTCAAATAAACAATTTATTAATGTTTCTTTTTTATGCTTTGTGCAAAACATAAATTTCATTACAACAGTTTATTTTCTATTATTTCTTGAAAATTTATAATAATAGTTAAAATAAATGAAAACATATGATTTATAGAAGTTTATTTATATTTTTAAGCTTAACTTGTTTCGTTTTTAATGTGATGGTATCTTAACAAAGCTAAACATGTAATTTCCATAAAATATAATAGAACTTCTCGAAAAAAGACTTTTTCATGCATATTAATTACAGTTATGATTACATGATTTCTTCGAAAAACATGAAGGTATTTTACTCAATTAGCATTTTGATTAATAATAAAAAAAAAAAATATATATTTTTTTAAAATTTAGTAGTAGAAGCTATATTAAGATATATTTAGACAATAATTGTGAAATTATTATAATAATAATTATTTTTGTTCAAAAATTCTAACTTCATAATGTATTTTGTGTATTACTCGTAGAGCAGTCAAATAATTTATTAGTTAGAAGAATAAGATAATTTCATTGAAATTTCATTCTAATGAACTCTATTCTACTAATTTCATTCTACAATCATTCCAATGAACTAATGAACGAACTATGTTAGTTAGTTAGTTGAAATTAGTATCGAAATTAATATTGTGCTATTTATCATTTCAATTAGAATCAAACTCTAATAAAAAAATAATGTTAGCATTTTTAAAAACTCTCGTGGGGTTAAATATATCATTGATTCATTAGTACTTAACTGATTACAGTTATTTAAAAAAAACTAGATAAATGAAGCCACAAAAGAATTTTTTAAATATTGGGATAGACATTTTAGAATGTTATAGTCCATTTTTTATTAGCAAATTTTTAACAAAATTCAACTTCGGAATATTTATTTCAACAGTTATGTAAATTTGCTTTCTGCCTATACGAATTTTTAATTGGAAAATTTCTACCCCTATACATGTTCCCGCAACCACCCAATTCATATAATAAACCACAAACACATACTTACTATTCCATATTCAGTTTCCAGTTTGCGTCTTCGTCTCTATTGAGATACAATTAAACATACTTACTAGTCTTTAGACGTCAGCAATAGTTAAAAAACCAGTGAAATATTGTAATTTTAAATCCAATTCATAGTTTTAAAATTATTATTTATTAGCTGTACCCGGCCACGCATAGCTGTGACTCAGTCTCGTTAAACGGAAAAGAAAGCACCTATTTTTAATATGCTTTATTTCACAATGCTTGTGAGCATACATTTTTTTTCTGTTGTAAAATCGTCACTTGAGATTAAGAGGGTTCCAACTGACAAAATTTCACATTTGGATTTTTTTCGTGAAAAGGGTTCTTACCAACCTTATCTACCACATACGTAAAATTAAAAAAAAACGTGTAATAGTATCGTCATTTTGATGTTTTGAAAAGAATAAAGTTCCATCTGATCATTCAAAACACACGATTCACTGAAGAAGGATTAATTTACACTTACAATTTTATTATTCCAACTGTCGCCAGAAAAAAATTACACGCTTCTCGGTAAAAGAGTTTCATCTGCTTCAGATGGAACCCTTTTATTCCAAGATACACACCCAAAACCAACAAAACTTTGACTTCATTTTTCTCAGCTTTTAACTTTTGACAGTTGGAACCTTCTTACTCTCAGGTGACGACTCTCAGGTGACGAAATGTGTTTTTACGGATATATAAAAAATTTCAAAGCATTCGGTTAATAACTTTCGTAGATTTCAAATTTTGAACACGAACATTACATTTTTATTTATATAGACTATGAATTTTTCGGTCCCATAGGAATGAAATACCAGGAAAAATAAGAGAGTCATAGGATTATTGAAGGAATGTAAGGAGTAATGTTAGTTTCAATGAATAATACAATTTATTCTAGAATATTTTTCTTTTATTTTAATATTCACAAAAGCATCAGACACAAACGACTTCATGGCTCCATTGCATTTAATTACTTAATAAAATATAAAACTTAAAACTAACATACATACATGTAACTAGTTTGGGACAATACAAATAAAAATACGTTACGCTATAGTAAAATAACTATTTTGTTATGTTGCTTTGAGATGTGGCTATTTATTCTCCCAATTAAAGTGTTTCGGTAAGTTTACACTATAGTGCATTCAGTTGGCAGTAGCGATTTTTGAAAAAAGACGTATATAACCTTTAGAACGAAGCTATTGCTTGGTGGTTTGACATATTTAAAATTAGAATTAAACACTTTTAAAACGTTGTATAAAACCACTTTATTTTGAGTCAGGAGCGCCAACCGGTTTCACTCTGTAACGTTTGTGTATAGCCTTGACGAAGCTCGTTACAAAGTGATACCGTTTGGCGCTCCTGACTCAAAATAAAGTGGTTTTATACAACGTTTTAAAAGTGTTCAATTTTAATTTTACGTATATAATAATTTATATTATATTTAAAAGTCTCATTTAGGTCAATATATTACTACAGAAAAATCCATTAAACTATTTTCAAAGCAACTTAACGCAAAGCAATCAATAATCATAGTCCGCATACAGTTGAAAATATTTCAGTCATCTTACATAAAAAATATTAACAATTTTTTTTTTAAAACTTACATATTTTTATTTCTAATAAATAAAAAACTAAAATATCATTAAAACATTGTACAGAACAAAAAATCTATTGTACTAAAAAAATATGGGGATAATTATCATAATTGACTTCACTAAGTGTTATATACAGAATTATATTTTAAATTCTTATCTTATCGTCTTACAATATTAGCTTTTTTATCATATTTATACAAAAAGCTGATAATGATATGTTCACGATAATTGTTTTCTTACTCGTTCGTTAAATTAGGTTATTAAAATAAGGTTCACAAAATCATGCTATTAAATAATATTTTTTATTGCGATATTAAACTCAATTGTCTTTTGTGTTTAACTCTAAAAGCAAGTTAATTTTTAAACTAAGAACAAATGTTCTATTATATAAAATATCAGGGCATTATTTGATACAACTTAATTCTGCGCTTTCCCAGCGGACGGCCTGCGAGGCGTCGGGTCTTCCAACTATGTATACAGTCTAAATTTTAAATATAATATTAATACATTTTAAATTTGTTTTAACGCCACTTTATTGTTTAACAACCAACCAGTTTTGCTCCCGCCGAAGTTTCATCAGGGTTACAAAAGACACAGTGTCTTTTAAAAAATTGCGTAGATTTTCACGGTTGGCAGCAATATGTTTTGTGTGATTTTGGGTAACAACGTGTGATTTCTCCTTCTCGACCGACGTTTCAGATATCGTTGCAGTCTCCATCTTCAGGGTAATGTGGTGGTGGTGGTAATGGTGGTAATCAGCTGCAACGATCTCGGAAACGTCGGTCGAGAAGGAGAAATTCCACATTGTTACCTGAAATCACACAAAACATACCCTGTCTTTTTTAACCCTGACGGAGCTCCGACGGGAACGAAACCGGTTGGTTGTTAAAAAATGGTGAAAAAACAAATTAAAAGTGTATTAATATTAGATTTAATAGCGCCACACTACAAATTAAGTGCTTCATACGAAAGTATAGTCTAAATTTTGTTTAAAAAAAGTATGGACACAAACTAAAAAAAAGAAAACTTTACATAATTTCCCTTTAATATTATATGAAAAATCGTATGATATATTATAAAATATTACAATACAATTTAATAATAAAATTTAATAAATTGAATTTAAATAAATATTTGGAATGATTGATTATGTTAATTTTCAGCATACTTTTACGTTTTCCTATCAAACAAAATACATTTTTACTAAATATATATTAAAAATTATTCTAATTTTATGAATATGAATATAAAATATTATCGAAATAATACATTATAATGGGAAATACATACACTTAAATCAATCCCGCAGAACTCTCCAGAGTTGCAAGTCAGTTTAGGTATTTTCAAGCACGAATCACCCTTTATTGTCACTTAAAATACTTTTCATTGTCTTTCTTTCCTTCAGTGTAAAAGTTCCTTTCATGTTGCGTGTCCAATAAGGAGAAGGGCTCTACAACATATTGCGAGAACTAATAATTTTGAAAAACCGTTTCTCTCTACCCCGTTGTAATAGTCGTCTTGCTCCAATTGCCGGGTTCCCTGGAGTTTGAGATCTAGAAATAGATTAATCAAAGTTACATTTCTTACATTCCTACATTTAATCATAAGCGTTTACCAGGCAAACATCCGCACGGGGCTAGAATTATACGTAATTAAATTTAACAATCAAAATTTACTGCCGTTTTATTTTACATACACGGATATCTTTATGTTTTGTATTTTAAGTATTTGAAGTCACACGAACAAATTATTTCGTTTAAAAATGTGAGTGGGCCATGGGCAGAAGTAGTGGTAATCAGATTCTTGATTTATGTCATGTTTTATTACTAAGCAAAAAACCTTGTTTCATAGATCAGTAGGTATTTACCCATTCAGATTGCATTTTTGTAAAAAAAATACTTTTAACAGCATTCGTTAGGCCACATAATGCGCCATTAAAATCTTCTGGATACTGTTTTGGAGGGGGTGACTGAGGGGACGAACTTCACAGGACACCCTCGATAAGAATATATGGAGTAAATTGAAGAATGAAAGCTGTGGTGCTCACGAGGGAAGATCGAACAGAGTGGAGGAGATCTTTGCTGCAAACCAATCCCCAGGATTTAAAGCAATGAATAAGAACATTTAAAAATTTGGAAGGGTTAGGTTAGGTTAGGTTAGGTTCTTCTTCTTCAAGATTCTCGTCGATTCCCCTTAACGTTGGCGATCACCTCGGCGAACCTGTCCCTGTCCTGGGCCACTCGGAACAGCTCCTCCACACTTCGGATGCCGGTCCACTCCCTCACGTTTCGCAGCCAGGACATTTGTCTCCTACCGGGCCCTCGGTGTCCCTCAATTTTCCCTTCCAATATCAGTTGGAGAAGCTGATACTTTTCCTCACGCAGTATATGACCCAGATGTGAAATCTTCCGAACCTTGATAGTTGATAACAGTTCCCTGTCAACACTAGCTCGCCTCAGGAATAGTATTGGTAACCATGTCTGCCCAGGGAATTCTGAGCATTCGGCGATTGAGGTTAGGTATTATTGGAACAAAATTAGACGTTGCCGTTAATATAATAATACATTGTTATTATAACTATTGTATTATGTATAGTTGACATCTCAATATATGTTGATATATTGAGTAAAGTTTGCTTTGTATCTGATACTCCAGAAAGTGCAACGATCTATGATATGGTTTCAAACAAAGACAATTTAGGTGATTCAACTGACTTTGATATTATCAACGGAATCATATCATTGAGAACCTCAATGTTATCTTTTTTCCATAAGAGGTACAACTGACTGCATCGTGTTACGAGGATAGCTTTTTTTTACTCTTATGAAATATTTTCTAAAAAAAATCTGACAGATAAAATGTTGAATTCTCTTACCTTGAGTTCCAGGTATAAGGTTGTTTATTTCATTAGATTCAATAATGTTTGAAGCTTGTTTGCTGATACCTGAAAGAATATTACGAATTAAATTAGTTTTCATAATGTTTGTTTTTTAATTCAAGAAATTATGGTATTTATAGACTTGTATTTCCCTATTTTTTTATTAAGCTGTTGAAACTTCTTGAAGCGATATTGGTTGGATAGGTTTAAAACAAAATATTTTGTATATTGTTGTCAATATTAATAGTTACATAGATTTTACGCAAGCTTGTGAAACTATCGAGAAAATACACATTATTTTCTAGTTCTTAACTACATATCATGCAATGACCACGCGAAACATTTTGGAAAAAATCATAAAAATTAAATTTTTTCTCCGAGTTCAATATACTTATTGGAAAATAAATTAATAAATATTTTTTTCTTCAATGTTCGCCATACTCTGTGTTGTAGATGTTTTATTAAATCTTTATAACATCTGTCAAAATTGATCATATTTGTAAACAATTTTATAATATTTTAAATATGTATCTTTATAATGGGTATCATAGAAGGACTGGTTGGTCGAAACATGTCTGATATGTAACTTTAACAACAACAACAAACCATCACGCCGTTTTCCCGCAGAGGTAGGCAGAGAGAATGGACCGCCACACTATCCTGGCACACCTCTCTAGCTTCTTCCACATTCATACACGCTCGTCGATTCTTCCGGCTTCTGACATGACCAACCTTTAATATTTGATTAATTTGGTCATGCCATGTTTTCCTCGGTCTACCTCGACTTCGTTTACATCGTTAACGTATACTTTTTAAACCATTATTTCTTCACCCATGCGCCCCATATGTCCGAACCAACGCAGCGAACCTTTCATAATTTTGTTCATAATACCTTCTTTCGCTCTACATTCCTTCTTAATATCAGCATTTGAGATTCTGTCGTACATCGTTCTACCATACATACGTCATAATTTTAATAGTGTTTTATATACAAAGTACTCGTATAAAAAAAAAGAAAAAGACAATGAAATATTCTTACGGTAAACTTTGATGGTTCCGTCGGTATCTCCTAGTGAATTTTTCGATACGCACTTGTATGTACCATAATCCGCTTCACTCATTAGTTTGATCGTCAGTTTCATGTGCATTTTATATACGTTGTCGGAAAGATATGGCTCGTACTTTCCGCCTGAAAGTAAAAACGATTCTTCATACAGTAACAAATTAATCACACATAAATTATAACACTCGCTAAGGGGGTGAGGGTGTAAGAAAATAAGGTGTTTTAATTCTCACCTTGGGGAACAATCTCTCCCTTCTCCCTCGTCCAGTAGTTAATGGACTTGGGATATGCCTCGGAATTACACTCGAGAGTAAATGGCTTTCCTTCAACGGCTCCAACAAGTTGGTTCTGGATCCATATCATAGGCGGAACTGTAAGAGAAATCATTGCGTGTTAGTTGACTACAAAGGTGCGACTCACTTTATACAAAACCACCCATTGTATATCGTAAAGCATTTGCCCCTAAACTAATTCTAACTAACTAACTAACTAACTAACCATCACGCCGTCTCTTTTTTTATTCAAAACAGATAATTTTACAAATATTTAGAATACTTGATTTATTTGATCTTGCCACGTTTTCCTCAGTCTTCCTCAATTTCTGGTTCCATTTAAATCATTAACAAATATTTTTTTTACCATTCTTTCTTCATTAATTCTTTCCATATGTCCAAACCATCTTAATGATCCTTTCATTGTTTTGTTCATGACACCATCATTCGCACCGCATTCACTTCTTATATTTTCATTCGACACTATATCATACACAGCGTATTCACACATTCGTCTAAGAGATCTCATTTATACCGCATTTATTCCACTTTCATCCTTCTTTTGCCAGTTCCACTGTTACTTCCATACATAAGAGTTGGTACAAGAACACCATTGTGCACTGCCATTTTAGCTTTTTGGATAGGTTTTTATTTGCGATGACAACATTAAGTGCACCATTCACTTTGTTGCCTGCTCCAACCCTTCTTTCAATATCCCTCTCCACTCGCCCATCTTTTATAAATATACTACCCAAATACACAAACTCATCTACTTGCTCCAAGTTTTCACCATTCAAGCTAATGTTGCAGACTGTCATGATTGCTTCTTTTTCAAAAATCATTGCCTTGTTATTTTCATTCGACAATCTAACACAGAGGTTCCCAAACTTTTTTGTCCCGTAGACCCTTTACCGATTTTTTCTTTTTTTGTGTAAACCCATATATTGATTTATTTTACAAATTCATCTATAACTACAAAATTACTTTTTGAAGCTGACACAGAGCTACTCCCTTTAATAGGGTTTACTGTAGAAAAGAAATCTTTAATATAAAATAAATGTTAAGTTTTATAGTAATACATCTTAACTGTTAAATTTACAACACTGTTATAATATAACAATGTTGTATTATACACTTTTTGAGAACGTCACGACAGCTGTTTTGCCAACGGATGTTATCGTGACATTCTCAAAAAGCGTATAATAAAAATTACAACAGTGTTGTAATTTTAACAGTTAATAATGTTGAAGAATCATAGTTTTTCGGCCAAAACAATAGACTATTTAGACATACAATCATTAATTAAAACAAAACAAAATGCAAATCCAACATTTTTACATATAATAAAAACAATGTTCTAATAGTTAAAAATAAAATATTATTATAAAATTTCAATTTAGTTGAACCATCTTGTGGACCCCTATTTACATCTCATGCATCCCCAATTATTTTTCCAGTTGTCGTAGACCCTCCATAAGTCGAAATCGACCCCTGGGGGTCGATATAGACCACTTTAAGAACCACTGATCCTTCATAACAGTGGACTAAAGATGATTAAACCTGATGTAAGTGTGATATATTTTATCCTAGCGGATACTTACAGTGTACTATGAGCATAATTCTCTTGCTGACCGTGGGCGGTACTCCGTTGGACGCAATGCACAAATATGCGCCCATATGAAGCCTGCTCACGCGAGATATATTCAGCACCGGCCCCTCGGCTGTGACCACTGCAAATTCAGATATATTATTTCATTACTGCTGCACGGCCATCCCATAATAATCCCCTGTGAAATGTAATATTACACAATAAACAACAGACTTGTCACACCCTCAACATATAAATTATCATTTCGTTTTTTTATTTAAACTTTCATATTTATCTGAATTTCGCAAAAAAATCTTTAAAAGTTTCATATGGAACGATTCGTTACATAAATAAAAATATCAAATTCAATTTTTAGAATAAAATTCTAATTTCATCCATAATTTGAAAATGAGCCATGAAGGTAATTTTAAAGTAGAGGGTACCTCAAAAGAAAGTTGAAGACAATGGAATAAAAAAAAAGGTGCCATTTATCGAAAATACGTTTATTATTTCTATTTTTTTTTTATACGCTTTGTATATACAATACTTTTATTAAAAAAATAAAATTATGTAGACTTGTTTCGGACAAACAGTCCTTCTTCAGTAAAGATACATATTTATAAAAAATATTATAAAATTTTAATAAAAGTGTTGTATATACAAAGTGTATAAAAAAGAAAAATTTAAATAAACCATCATAACAACACAAAGTATGGCGTATATATAAGAAATGTTTATTAATTATTTATGTGCACAATTTGGGAATTTATTTCTTAAAAATAATATTTTACAAATGTTAACCCTCGCGCTCGCGGCACTCATTTAGTCGAACAGTAAAATCCGAATAATCCAAGATTTCTACCGTTTTTGATGATCTTGATCGCCCGAATTTTGTTTTTTCAGTGTTTTATCCATCTCTTCCATCTTTAAGATCCATTTTCGAATGATAGGTAGGCTTGAGTATCATTTAAATGGTGAAAACCTCGAACATTGAAGAATCCTATACGAGCTAGAGTCATCACCGTTTTTGTAAAACTCTTACACGCCCAACGCGCGGTCCGCTCCCGAGAAATGCTCCATAGCGACTAAATTCCCAACAACCAGGCTATCCATTGACATACCTCCCGCGCCCCTCAGATTCGTTGCGTTCACGTAATAAGCTAAACAAACATAAACTTTCTTTTAAAACGTATAATATTTTTTTTTCGTTGACAAATAAAACTGCTTGTATTGGCTTGTTCTGGTAATGGCCATGGAGAATTAAATAGCATTCCATCAGGACAATTACACCAACTTTAGTGTAATATTTGGTGTGATGTATCTTTCGAAAGGATTGTTACCACATTTTCTTTGAAAATGTGCCCGATACCGCAGTTACCACCAAATCCTGCTCATATTGTAACACAACTGTGGTTATACTTGTAACATAATTAATCTACAGTTCATACTATTAGGGATACAATGGCTCTGTTACAGGACACTGTTCACATCATTTAGCGCCACTTGCAAAATATATTTTAACATTATTGTTACTTGAACAATGATGTAAAACTCAATATTAAATAATTAATACAAATGAAAACGTCCGTTTTCTAGAAGATTTATAATATTTTATGTGAATGACATGTTTCGCCTGTCTAAGGCATTTTTTTTTTTAAACAAGTGAAATATGTCATTATCATATAATAAAACTTCTAGAAAACAGACGTTTTCATTCGTATTAATTATTTAATATGGAGTTTTACAACGAATGCAGGTTACATCATTCAACAAATAAGAGCACGCATGTTTACATTTTTGCTTTATTATTTATTCAATCATCTTACTATTTTAATAAACATTTGCGTTCCAGATGGCAAGAATTAAATTTTTCAAAGAAATACTTGCAGTAGTATATAATATATTGCATAGGTGTACAAAATTATTTTTAAGAGCATGAATTCTGCAAGTTTATGAATGAATATTCATTCATACGAGCCATAATAATAATCGATTGAGCTTTAAATGAATCCTACGAAATGTGTAAAAAGTTCGTCATCAAATTAATCATATGATTTTTAGAAATTAATATCTTAACTCATACCTTTACGTGTTCAAACTTACACACGTGTTCAATAATTCAATAAAACTTCAGTTTAAGGCGAGATCTTTATTTGATATCTAAATATTCAGCTTATTTGAGATTCCAGGGAAATTTAATATGAAAATATAACGGGTGTTCCGGGAAACGCCTTACAGACTTAAAATATATTCTTGAATTGTACGAAGTATCCGAGTCAGAAAAATGTCAAAATAATTTGTGAATAAGAGATTCAAAATCAAATTATTGTACACAGGTACAAGGGCACCTCTCAGGGTTTACCAACGAAACCAGAATTCCATTTGCAACCCCTAGGTATAACACAATTACGTCTTAACCCCTTCGATACCACACCACTGAGGGAGAAATGTTATTATTCAAGTACTGTCAGTATATTTCACAATTTTATTTTTCACGAATGACAAGGTAAGACAAATAATAAGAAAGAAGGGCAGAAATTATTTACGCGATTTCTTCGACCGATTTTCTAATTTCGTATTTGTAAAATATTTATTTCAAATAAATTTTAAAAGTTCTGACAATTAAAGCTTTGTGAGATTATGACGTGATTGACTAATAAGTAAACATCAACATGTTATGCTTTTTTATAACATATTTTTATAACTTTTGGATTCATTTAGGCGATACATATTTCGATATGAAAAATATGACTATATGGAAGAAAAAAAATTTAAACTAATATTAATATTCCTAAAATCCCGGAAAATATACTTTCAACAACCGTGACAATCTAGCCAGATATTTAGCCTATGCCCGTAAAAAATAAGATTTATGATTTAATAGTAGTCAAAAGATTCGATAATGATGAAAAAAACTTTCTTATATTATATGTTTCATTTCATTTCACATGCTGTTCTTTTTCCGGCTGGTTTCTGACAAAAGATCTTCTTCCTCATAGTCGGCTCAGAATACCGCCAGCCGGGCCATGCTTCTGGCCATGATGTTCGAGCCAAGTCCTCTTCATCGCAGGTAACTGGGCAGCTTGGGCACTGCTATAAATGCAGCATAGATTTCTCCGCGCCGCATATAAAGTACGTCCCTTGGCCACGAAGAATCCCACCTCTTGTTAAGTTGCCCATGGATCTGCCAACCCGTGAAGGTAGTCAATCAGCTCTTGTCCGACTGGCAAAGCCTGCTTGAGTTCCAACCAGTTGATACCTCCATAACTTACTTTCCTTTCGTCCAGTCTTTCAACTTCAGGGGCACGCTGTAGTAATTCGGTGTAAACTTGTCTTTGATATTACTCTTAAGGCTGGAAATTCTTGGTTGAAAAGTGTGTGTATGGTGTATTTAATTATCAATGAAAGATACGTCGAATTTTCAATGAATTAAAGCACTGTTTTAACCCCATTTAAGTTTATTTTTCCTTCATCAGCGGGATTCATCGGTTTATTTCTTGTAATGATGAAGGTGTAAAACCTCCGAAACATGTCGAGAAAAATAGACTTGTAAGTGGAAAGAACATTACATTCGCTTTCAGAGTCCAGGTTTCGTTGCCATATATAACAGACCATATATAACATTTCATCATTCTTTGTTACAGATTCAAGTTATGATTATCGTTGTAAAATAATGTTCTCATTTTATTAAATGCAGCTCGAACATCAATTCTGCATTTTATTTCAATGTCCGGGTCAAGCGCTTTAGTTATAATGCTGCCAATGTATTTAAATTGGTCGACCATTTCAAAATTCATACGATCCAGTTGCAGAGTGGAGAAAAGAGCATATTAAAATCAAAATTAATATATATTTTTAAATGGTTCATCGAAAATTAAGCTATCGATTAAATCCATAAATCTTATTATGATATTAAATATTTGTTACAACATTTTGAATGCTTACAAATACTTGTAGACGAATACTGGATTTTACCCATTGCGGGTTATCAATTCAAGGATTTAGTTTATTTAATCCTTGAATTGATAACCCGCAATGGGTAAAATCCAGTATTCGTCTACAAGTATTTGTATACATTCAAAATGTTTTAAGAAAACAAAAACTGGTCCAAGTTAAAGCATATAAATTGGAGTGACATCTCTAGGCGTTATCTAGCAATACGATAATGGCGGTAGCCTTTCAAATTAACATATGTAATCAAAATCTTCATAGATGGCACATTGAAACTGACATGTGAAATCTGGCATAGGACTTTAACATATATACAACTTCCGAAAATTTGTCAGACATGGTCATAAGAAAAGGTGGAATAGGGAATGTTGTATTACATAAAGCGTGTGCTTAACCCAACCAATGACAGGTCATAAGTCATGTAAACGCCTCGATAACCATATTCTGTTTCCAATTTGCATCTTCGTCTCTATTGAGATACAATTAATCCTTAAATATTTGTATTCTTTTTTTTCATGTGAGTGTGAAGCCAAAGGGTCAACAGTGAACGTAATAAGAAGAAAAATATTGACCCTCTTCTCCGTTGGGGAGCTGGATGAGTTCCCCACCCTCCCTCCGCCAGGCGATCTGCGGCTGCGGCGCCCCCGTGGCGGCGCACCTCAGCGTCACGTTGGACCCCTCGCGCACCGCCATGTCCGCGCTTGTGGGGTAGTCCATGATGTCCGGGGGGACTACGAAAAAAATAACAAATAAAATAAATATAGAGAAAGACTCAGTCACCTGTTTCACATCACGCCTTTTAAACTATTTTTTCTTATGAATACATTTTGCTTTATAAAATAAAAATCATGCTCGATTTGTTAGGTTTTAGATAAAACAAAATGATTTTTTTAGAAGAATTTTAAGCACTATTTTTTATTTTTTGTATACAAATATATCCAAAATAAATCTTTAAAACATCTGTCAGATCATGTAAATAATTTTATAATATTTTTAAAAATGTATATTTACTGAAGAAGGACAGTTTGTCGGAAACATGTCTATGTAATTTTATGTTTTAATATAAGTGTGTACATACATACAAAGTATATATAAATGAAAAAGAGAAATATACAATTTTTTTTTAGGGATTCGTTTCTAACAATGTTTATTGACATCTTTGCTTGTTCATATATATATTTTTTAATGTGGTTATTTCAATCATACATTTATTTTTTCTTAAACAATGATGTAAAACTCCCAATTAAATAATTAATATGAATAAAAACGGCATTAGCAAATTATCATTTGATATTGGCTTAGAAGGGCGAAACATGTCATTCCATCAAAAATATAATAAAACTCCTAGAAGACAGACATTTTCATTCATTTTAATTATTATATCATACATGTATGGTAAATATAGCAGGTCATTTAAACCCTATTACTTTAGGAAAGGTCTCGAAAAATTTCCGGTGATAGCAGTATGATTGTCGAACTGTCACTGTCATGTGTAGAATTCACGTGAAAATTAAATAACGATAGATTAGCTACCTATCACATGTCACGAAAATCAATATGATAGCTATATCATTTATATCAATTTGGTTCGTGCTGTAATGTTTTTAAGAGCGATTTAACAAAATAATAATAATAATAACACACACCTATAAACACACCTAAATACCACAGAATTGACAACTTTATATTTTATGTAAATTTTTTATTGTAAACTTTTTTCTTAATGTTATATTAATTTCTACTGCCACACAAATACCCCAATCAATCAGTTACTTGATACAAAAAGGTAAAACATTAAGTGATAAAAAAGCATCGTACAAAATCATTTAAACAAACTGCATTATTCGCGTGTTTATACAGCGTGCTCTATTAGGACTGGCATGTCACGAAGCGGCTCTAAAAATCATCCTTCTTTATGGCGTGTTACAAAATCACCGAGATGACTGCGTGTCTCCTGCACCCTAATATAGGGTCGTGAGCACCGAGCCCTAGAGTGCCCCGCAACATTACGAGGGTGGGGGTGGGATTTGTCACGTCACCCCGATCACGCCACGTCGATAGTTGGGGGGGCTTATCGCCCGGGGGTCGAAATAAGAAAAACACAGATTAATAACGAAAATACCATCGAATAATTCAATCAATATGTGTAGATGCACGGCGGTGCTATTATTGGAGGGGATTTGGAAGCGATTGTGCCAAATATGATATATTAGAATTCCAAATCTGTCTCGCAAAATTGTTTATTGTATAACAAAACCTAATGGGAATCTGCCATTAGTTATAAAACATCAAGTAATATGTTTCATTCCATTAAATAAAATTAATTTATTCTATCTAGATATATTAAATATATTGTAATGTAATATTTCAGGCAAAAGGCTGTCATATTTTAAATGTTTTTTCCTGTATATATGTTTAATATTAAGAAATAAAATATATCGTTAATGCACATAATTGAAAAAATATATATGTAAGGATTTAAGACGAATTTAATCTTGGTTTGAAAACGTCAATTAATTCACCTTCGAATACCGGAGGAACAGTTTCACCAGACTGAGGATTAGAAGGTCGTTTATTTACTATTCAAAGTCCGGGGTGATCTGATAAAATACAGAAAAATCAAAGAAGCATAAATTTTTGAATATATGCTACTAAGTTGAGAAACACTTCACATATTTTAGTTCAATGAGGAATGTTGTATTACATAACGCGATCGCTTAACCCAACCAATGACAGGTCATAAGTCCTGTAAACACCTCGACTACCATATTCTGTTTCCAAAAACAATTTACATTTTCGTCTCTATTGAGATACAATTAATCCTTAAATGATTAATGGGTAAAATCCAGTATTTGTCTACAAGTATTGGTAATATTAAAAAAAAAGATAGAAGCATAAGTAAAGTTTGCAACATCTGATTGATTGGGTAAACTTTTATATTTCAAATATGTTAAATTTAAAATTGTTGTTACATTGTATTACATGATATCAAAACATCCGCTCTGTCGGAACAACGTTCACTAAAATTGTAACTTGAAAAATGTTGTTAAAGGAATATTTTTTTAATCAATTGTGCACCAAGCGTTTTGGCAAAAAGTGATATTCTCCGCGCTTTACAGGAGTGGATGCGATGTAAAATGAGATGGAAATTGTTTATAGGCTAATTTGGCTTGAGAATTGTGAAATCACATATTTCTTTGTTTATTGACAACCGAGAGAGACAAAAAAAAGGAACACGGAAAAGGCATAAAGGGCGAAATGATCATAAAAGAAGAGATAACACCCTATAAACGTGCACGAGAGTACAAAGGACAGAGCGGGTCTCACGTCCTCATCGCGCTAAAAGGAGAATTACAAACTTTAGTGGCACTAAAAGAGCGAAAGGGAGTGTGAAGAAAGTAATTCGTTTTATATTGTTTTTTGTTGCCCGCTTCGTATTGCTATGAAACAAAAGTTTTATGTATGTACGCACGGCGAGATTGTTGGGCATTGTCGGCCGCGGGAGCATACGCGACATTTCTCACACGGCATTGTTTACCGCTGAACGCCGGTCATACTAACGGCCGTAATTTACCCGCGGTAATAGACCAGTCGTTCCGGGAGCCGCAATAAAGGATCTGTTTTTTAATTATAACGCACTGCTGAATTGTGGACCGCGTATAAAAGATACCGAATGACCCCAGTACGTTGTTTACAATGTGCTTAAGCCTCGAAATCTCGACTCTCTGTTTGGAGCGAGCCGTCATGTCATAACGGTACGCGCTCAAATGATTCATCAGTTTATTCTAATGATAAATTAACGTTTGAATAAATAAAATTACACTTCATATTTCCACAACACTTTATTTCGTCGTTCGTACACATGTTTTGTTGTGAAGCAACATTTTTCAACAACGTAGCAGAAATGCGAACCCTACGCTCCATCGCAGGCAAAACCTTAAGATATCGGATCAGAAATCAAACGATAAGGTCTGTCTGTGGCGTTGAGGACATAGTAAGATGGGAAAGAAGCAGAAGGCGCTTTCGGAGAGACCGTACGTGAAATAGACCGAGACGTAGACCGCAAGGAGAAATTGCAAAAATTGTTAAAGATGAAAACCCAAGCAGCAAGAAACTGCCAGGAAGGCCGCCAAGAAGATGGAGAGATGGCTGGACATCATCGTCCCAGGACAACTAAACGAAAAGAAGAAGAAGATGGTTTTAAAATATAATATCTGAAACGTTTTTTTTCCCAAACGAGAATACCCTCGCAAGGCTAAACAAATTAGCACTGTATGATAATTGCAAAGCCTTTCACAGTTCATTTATAAAGATTTTCTGTTTATTGCTTACACCCAATCTAAATGGATGGCGCTAGTGTAGATTGAACTAAAAAATGTGAAGTGTTCTGCAACATTGTAGCATATAAACATCTTCCAAAATTTTGTCATACGTGGTGGTCGTAAGAAGGGCGGAATGGGGAATGTTGTTAAACATAAATCGATCGCTTAACCCAACCAATGACAGGTCATATGTCCTGTAAGCGCCTCGACCACCATATTCTGTTTCCAAAAAAACAATTTACATTTTTGTCTCTATTGAGATACAATTAATTCTTAAAAATGACTAACCCGCAATGGGTTAAATCCAGTATATGTCTACAAGTATTTGTATACATTCAAAATGTTGTAAACAAATTAGTCACTATATTTATAAATAATTAGGTATAAATAAATCGATTTAAACCATAACAGCAATCGCGCTTTCATTGTATATTAATTATGATATATTTGTTAGTTAGTCTAAATCATTCTGGATTTCGTATTTAATTCACGCTCTGTAGGGAGCGTATCGTGTCTAGTACAAACAAATTCACGTATCCGGCGTTTTAACTACAAGTAAAGCTATAAAAGTTAATTGTCAGATCTCAACGTTAAAGAATTCCCCGCAGACGGCTTTACTGAACAAGTTATACTGAACTCGATAGACTAACACAGCGTAGACTGCATAGTCCGTAGACCACGCTGAATTGAATAAAGTCGCAAAGTTGCCCCGGGCAATAAATATTTCTTATGGTCTTGTATGTAGGTAACTGGAGAACGTTGCGCAGGAAGTATTTCCTTTCCTCCCGTCTACCAGTTTGTTTCGTTTCGTTTCATTTTCCATTATGCGCTTAAACGTGTACAAGCTAAAAATTTACAGCCGGAATAAGCGTAGTCTACCTCTTAGACACGCAAATGCTCACACTGCATCTCCGCAAAAGATGGGTTCCCATTGAATGTCTTGTTTTGCCTTTGGTTACACAATTTCCAAGAAGACAATATCAAATATTTCAATAAATGTCTATCTTTAAGGGGTTACACAACCGAATAATAGGTATAAAAAAATATTTTTTACAGCTATTATATATTATACTTGGATACGTGTAACATAAATTAAATAAACACAAAAGTCCGGATCGTCCATGTCAACATGTGCAACATCGAAAAAAACATTATGTGTTATGACATTATGTGCTAAATTAAAAAAAATGACGGATTCGTGGAACATAAATTAAATAGACAATATGTGCACCATCTAAAAAGAACATTTTGTGTTAAATTATTTTTATTTTGTTATTTTATTTTATATCATTGTATTTTATATTATTTATTTTAGATTTATTTTGTGGGTGTTGCACGATCAAAGTGTGCGCGGGAGATGCCTATTGGTGGCGATGAGGTTCGCAACCCATCACACCGCGTCTCCCGCGGAGCGAAAAGAGAAGGATGGAGTGCCGCATCAGTTAAAGTGTGACAGTCCATTCTTTCTGCCTACCCTTTCAGGGAGATGGCGTGATGGTTAGTTAGTTAGTTATATATAATAAAATAAGCTTTAATTTATACATATGCATAGTATTTTTATAAACAATATTAAATTTTGGAAAAAAATGCCTGAGATATAAGCCGATATGTAGTGCCCTGTTTTGAAAATCTTTGCTGATGGTGTACATGAAAAATGTATAATGCATTATCCGATATCAAAAAAGTAGTGACGTAGGGACATGGATTAAAAAAAATTGTAGAAATGGCAGTTGTTTGAAAAAAAAAATTCATTCAATTTAAGAGTTTAAAAAATTTATAACTTTTGAACATGAAACCTTATAAAAAAAAAAACTACTTCGCATTGAAATTTTAAATTTCTACCAAATCGGATAAGTAGATCGGGAGATATCGTGTACACCGTTTTGAAAAAAGCAGTTTCGAGAAATACGCAATAAAAAAAAAGTATGACGTCAGCGTATTAAAATAAAATATTTTTTAAAATTACATTTAGTTTGCGATTCCTGAACCGTACGTGAGTTCTTCTATTGTTGCTGTGATGTCCTCTGATTTCTTTTGATCTCCTCTGATTTGACTTAATACACGTGTCTGATTTTTTGGTTTCATTTTAACTGTTTTTATTTTGTTTTGTCTGATTTCAGCTCAAGTAATAGTTCAGGAACAATGACGTAATAATCCTCCTTACATATAAAAAAATTATATTGCCCTAGAAAAGCAAAATATATTATTCATATAAAATATAACAAAGTTTGTAACATGGCCGACCTTTAAAATTAGATTGTTTTGATTGTGTCATATCTTCTTCGATCCCGTACTCCATTCACATCGTTAATGTATACTTTCTTAACCATTATTTTTTCATCCACTCGTTCCATATCTCCAAAGCAACGCAGCAATTCTTTAATAATTTTATTCATGATACTATCTTCCGCTTTACATTCCTTCCTGATATTAGGATTTGAAATTCTGTAATATAACGTTTTAATACGTATACATCTAAGGGAACTTCTCTTTTTCGCATTTATTCTGCTCTCAGCCTTCATCCGTTCCATACTTTGCTTCCATACTTAAGGGTTAGAACAAAAACTCCATTGAACACGGATTTCATTATACGAGTAAATTATCATCGTTTTGATAAGAGTGTTTTAAAGGAACCGGTTATAATTAATTTAGGAACCTAACTTGATTATCAAAACCATATTCATACTCGTAACTATCTTATTTTTCGTTAAAATAGTGAGACTGTTAAATAGTGAGACTGTTCAATAGTGAGACTTCAAAGAGTTCTTACATTTTTTGTATACAACAGGTCATTAGAACCCAATTACTATATGCAATTTGTTTTTTAGATATTATATCGATTCTCGTGATATATGTATATAATAATAGGTAGCTAATCTACCGCCTTTTTATGCGAATTCTACACCACACCAAAGACTGTGAAAACCACACTACCCTCGTCCGGAATCGTAATCGGGACCGTTGGTGTAGCAGTCATAGCTCGTACCACTCTCCCGATAATTGTTATTGAAATTGTGATAACTTTTATACTTATTTATAAATAAACTTCTTCTTCTTCTTCTATTAATAGATCTGACGATCTGTGACACAGAATTCATGTCTAATCGGATGATGAGATCCAGCTGTCCCTCCATCTCTTAGGCGGTCTCCAGGTGGGCGGTGTCCGGAGGGGATTTCATAAGCGGCTGTATATGCAAGTCTGGCACCATCCATTCGGGCTACATGGTCCCTCCAGTATCTTCTTCTGGATCTACTCCACCGAACGATATCCTCTATTTCGCAAGCTTTTCCTATGGCTACGTTCCGGACACGATCTCTGGGAGTTTTTCCAGTTTATAAATAAATTAATAAACAAATCGAGTTTCAAATTTAAGTTCAAATATAAAAACAGGGTGCGTTCGCAACTCTCAGTTTTACCTTCTCCTTAATCCGTCAATGATTCATGCATACTGCCGGTGATGACGTTTGGGATGGAAACTATGACCCTCACCAAGATAAATGTAGAAAAAGATTAAGAGTCACGCAGAGTTCCATGGAAAGACATATGCTCGGCGTCAGTCCCCGAGATAAAATCAGAAATGAGGAGATTAGACGCCGAACAAAAATACCGGACATCATGGAACAACAAGTGAGACTGAAGTGGCAATGGGCGGGTCATGTGGCGAGACAGAGTGAGGATAGATGGACCCAGAAAATAATAAGGTGGAGATCATGGGAGAATAGGATAAACGTCGGCAGGCCGCATAAAATATGGGCCGACGACATTGCTGCCGTGGGGGGAAAAATGTGGCCACGGCTGGCAGGAGATAGAGACGAGTGGAAGGGAAGGGAAGAGGCCTATGTATAGCAGTGGATCGATAAAGGCTGACGAAGAAGAAGAAGAAGAATCGGTCAAAAGAAGTATTACTTCAAATATAAAAGATTTTTTATCAATGAAATAGAAGTATGTTTTGTGAGTGTGTCTTTGCATGAAACAGGAGTATGTTTCCGAACAAGGAATCTGTCGATATGTTACGATCTTCAGTTCTCTCTCGACCTTTCCAATATCACTGTTCGTGTTTAGGCAATTAGTTTGTCTTTATGCAACCGAAATTCTGATACGCGCTTTGAAACATTATCGTGTCCTGTCGAACACAGCCTCCTGCATAGATTACATTTTAGTTCATTTGCCTGCTATGTTATAGCGGGCCGATTAACGACTGACGTAAATATATTCTATCTTCATGGATCATTTGTTACTGAAATCATTTGCTAATCAATCTCAAATCAATTGTTTAAATGAACATTGAACGTGTTTATTTCAAAAAGTCGATTAAGTACAATTAAATACGTATGTCAAACGATATAATTCAATTTGTTATTTCTTTAACAACAGTGTAAATCTTCATATTAAATAATTAGTAACAGTAAAAATGTCTAATAACTATATTAAACCACTCTGGAATTGGAAAAACAACGATGTTTATGTTCCGCTTTAATTTATTAAATATCTTAATAAAATATAAATATTATGACTACGATATTAATAAAAATATTGTATAAAAAATTATATAATATAAAAAAGTATATAAAAAATAAAAATATTCTAACTAGACCCCCGAAACGGTGGATAGAAAGACCCCCAAAACGGTGAAGAGAAAGACCCCTGAAACGCTGAAGAGAAAGCTGGAGTTCAGCGTCTCAAGAGGACCCGCCTGAAATAACAGACTCTATCAAAAGTGAAGAAGAAGAAGAAGAATAATAACTACGATTTTTATTTTATGAAGATATTTAACAAACTAAAGCGGTGTTGTTTTTTCAATTCCAATTTTATTTCAATGGAATTCCACATTGTTATCGCTTTAAACTTCAATAAAGTAAAAAAAAAAACATTTCATGAATCAAAATGAATGAATTTCTTCTATGTTCGCTATATTTTATTTGTCTTTTTCTTTTTTATATACTTTGTATATACTACACTAACTTATCCTACAAATATGATCAGTTTTGTAAACCATGTTATAATATTTTAAATATAAATCTTTATAATATCACTGAGGAAGGACCGGTTGTCCGAAACATGTCTGATATATAATTTTAAAAATGTTTAATTTAGTGTTGTATATACAAAGTATCTAAAAAAGAAAAAGACCAATAAAAATGAATAAAATTTATTTATATTAAGAAAAGCCACGGGACCTTTCTTAATTTAATTAATTTTATTAAAAATGTCTGTTTTTTAGATGTTTAGTTATATTTTATGCGAATGACATTCGCCATGCTAAGGCATTATCAAATGGGTATTAGGCGGGACATGTCATTCTCATAAAAGATAATAAAAAATCGACAAAATACACCTTTAATTATTATTAATTTGATTTTATTTGACTATTTATTCACGAAACCTTTATTAAAGCGATCAAATTTTATATCTACAACACATATTCCCTTTTAAGTGGCATTGAGTAATGTAAGTATAACTTTGGAGTCACGTGAATTTAAAGTAATTAAATTAAGTACAGTCTCGTACGTTACGACGGGAACAACTGCTATCTTCCAGAACAGTAATATCTTACAGTTGGCAAACATTCAACATCACAATCGGTTTCGTGACGATACTATGAAATAAAGGAGCTGAAACTGCTACGTGAATCTTCGTTACATTGGTGGATTCTGTTCGGGTACAGATAACGGCGGCGCTGGCGCACAGTGAAACATTCTAATTTTTTTTATGATAATGAACAAAAATAGACGATGAGTTATAATAATCATACTAAATAATCATAAAGTGGTTCTGTGATATGGAGCCCTCACGAGGCGAGATATTCCGTTATAATGGAGAGGGTTCAGAAAAAAATTCTGATATATCTCTATATGAGGGAGTATGGTAGCTATCCGTGGCTCTATCCCACAGAATTACTTTTGGGAATGCTTGAGGTCAACTCTCTGCAGCTTCGAAGAGATGGGCATCTCATAATCCATTTCTTCTGATTACTCAGGGGATATTTCGAGAGCTCGGAAGTGCTGGAGGGTGTTCGGCTTTTTGTCCCTGATAGATATCTCCGACGGCGACAGCATAGATTGTTTTACCTTCCGGCCGCCAGAACTAACCTGCTTCTGATGACACCGGTGGGAAGAGCAATTAATCTGCTGAACGCGGTCTCCTCGGAGATATACGTCTTTCATATTAGTGAAAGTACGTTCAGAAGGCAAATATAATACTTTTAATTCTGGAGAGTATCCTGTCTTCCTTATGTTGAACCATCTCTCATGCGTTTCTGGTAGTATACTATACACAATATATTATTTTACCTGTTCTCAATCGATGCCTTAAAAAATAATTTTGTAATGTATGTTGATGAAATAAACTGATTTTATTTGATTTGATTTGATAATCAAATCAAATAAGGTAATTATTTCAAAAGACATGCCAAATTTATTGAGAAAATAAAAAAAATATATAATTTAATACGAGGAACGCAAAAGCTATGGTACAACATTAGGAAGACAAGATACTTTCTAAGGTCAAGAGTATTTTGAATAATTTTTGTACCTTTCAAAAACATTTTTCGGAAAGATGCTTATCTAACAATAACTTTTCGTAATTTGCAAATCATCTCATTGAAAGAAATCACTCGTTTGACAAAGATAACTGCGTTTAAATTTTACACATAATAAATATGATTTAAATAATCTAGAAAATGTGGAAAATCAAAAGTTCATTAGAAACAACGAATATATTATAAACAACCAACTAAACTTAACTTCTAGTCCTATAATTGATTTGTTTCCTCTGTCTTATAATTCTAACTAAACAATCATTTACCCTGCCTCTAAATTTAATCCCCCCCCCCTTCCACTCATCATTTGTCATTAATTATATAGAATATGCCTTACATTTCTTATATTTAGTGTATAAGCTTCTGCCAGCACATTTCTTATATTTAGTATATAAGAAATCTAAGGCAGAAGATTGGCATCATAAGTAAAATTAACAAAGGATTTCTGGGATGGTTTGGACATTGAAACGAATGGACAAGAGAAAAACGGTTAAAATTATGTATACAAGGAGTGTGAGTTGTAAGAGAAGTCGTGAAAGACCAAGGATTTTATGGCATGACCAAATTAATCAAATACTAAAAGGCGGCCATATTCGAAGTCGGAAAAATTGACGAGCGTGCATGTTACGATGCATAGGAAGTGTGTCAGGACAGAACAGTATAGCGGTCCATCCTCTCAGGCCGAAGCGGCGTGATTATTATTTAGTTATGTACATACTCGAATATAGCAATAGTGAGGTGTGATCGGGTCCCCTAGTAGGAATTATATAAGGTTACCGTCCTATTTTAGGTTGAACTGAGCCCATTGTGCGGCGTCCCTGAATCTTTATAAAATCTGGTTTACTGGCACTTTAGGAAAGGTAGTTTTACAATAATTTTATTGTGCTGCAAGAGGGAATACAAATCTGCGCACGTGTAGTAAGAAATAAAGCAATACAAAACCACAAAGGTAATATGCCTCATATTGCTTACTCGCTGTGCTTACAATATATTTTCAAAGATTTGTTGGCATTGTTATGATACATATAAGACAATTATTTTAATTTATCATAATACAAACAAGCAAACACAAAAATGTCGTCAAAAAAGAGTACGAAAATTATTTGAATACAAGAGAACGATAGAGGAATAGCTCGATTCTATTCGAAAGTAATTCGAAATCCAAACAATGCGCATGCCCGAGAACATTTCTGGATTGCTTTGAATATTGTTCTGGTTATTGTTGAATGACAGTTTTGGATAAAAAAAAGAGAACAATTGCAAAATTTTTAACATGTTTTTAAAAAATACATACGACTTATTTCTGATTTATTATACAATTATTTAACGGGGAGAAATTTTTACTTCCGTGAAATTAAATTCACTTAGTTTATTACTAAAGTTGATTTTATTAACAAAACAAAACATAATGTATGACCTTTTCCAAAACATGTAACCTGGTTATAGAAAATCAACCCATAGAACATGTCTGGACTTTTAAGTATCTAGGCATAGACCTGGTGGGAGGAGCTGATCTGCGGGATGAAACATAAGCCCAAGTAAACAAGGCAGCTGCAATATCTGGCGCTGTAAATTCCACAATATGGAAAAACAAAGACATGGCCATTAAGAGTAAGATGAGAATCTATAAAGAATGCTAGCAGCTATTGTTAAACAATAGCAATAAATTAAACAAACTTGAATGTATAGAAATCCTCAAGTCGATGAAATTGGGTTAAAACATAATCATATTCCTCCTTTTACTCCTTTATCCTTAAATACTTTGTCTACATTTCATCTCCCAAGCTCCCATTCTCAATCAAATGCAAATAAATCATTTATTAATTTCTTTATAAGTAATGTTTTTTCAAATGTATGTTTTTTCTAAATTACAATTTTTTATATTTTTTATTATATTTTTTATATTATCCTCATGAATTATTATTATTTAATATTATTTATTAGTTTTTCCTTATTAATAAATATATATTAGTACTTATAGCAAATAGCCCAGGTTAATTTTTAAATTTGAATTATTGTATCGATTGGTATTGGTATTATGAACAAAATTATGAAAGGTTCGCTTCGTTGGTTCGGACATATGGAGCGCATGGGTGAAGAAAGAATGGTTAAAAAAGTATACGTTAACAATGTAAATGGAGTAAGGAGTCGAGGTAGACCGAGGAAAACATGGCATGACCAAATTAATCAAATATTAAAAGTTGGTCATGTCAGAAGCCGGAAGAATCTACGGGCGTGTATGAATGTGGAGGAAGCTAGAGAGGTGTGCCAGGATAGAGTAGTGTGGCGGTCCATTCTCTCTGCCTACCCCTGCGGGGAAACGGCGTGATGGTTTTGTTGTTGTTGTATCGAATTTTAAATGCGTTTTTATATTAGTCTTTTTTTGTTTAGTTTTTATTATATTTTTACACCTGAAGATGGTGGTATCCTCCGAAACATGTCGTGTTTTTTAATATTTTTTAAATTTTTGTGGATTAAACAAAGTTATTTTAAATTTCCTAAGCATACGAGTATTACTATGGAATTCCACGGTGTTAATGCCTTAGCGATCAATAAGTTGATAAATAAGTCGGTTTATAACAGTGTCACTAGTCTATCGATGCCAGCGAGCCTGGCAAAACCGGTCGCTTTTGAAATAAAGACGAATAAAAAGTTTAATATGATATATTTGAGAAATAAATAATATGAAATATAAAAAATGACGAAATGAATATTTGGAAAAATCAAATGCAGAACCCTGTCTCTATGAGGAAATGCTTTAAAACCAATTACGTTAGATTGAATGTACACGTTTATGCACGACAGGTTAGTCAAACTGAATTTAGTCATTGTTGGATCCTCGATGAGCCCTCGTACATTGTATGTACTTGACAAACAAGATACAAAAGTAATTGCGCGGGCGGGGGTGGGGGTGGGAGCACGTCACGGATTGGGCACTTACCCCATATTGGCTGTTTATTGGGTAAAGAGTTCAAATGGGAACACATTCAACCGGAGCATTTCCTTTTATGCCGTTAATTGAGTTTGGTGGGGAGATCCTAGAACAGTCCAGGTAAATAGATTGACTCCACTTTGAATACATTTTCATTATACCCGTGTAGACCCAATTGCAGACTTCGCGATGGTTCTTTACTCTGGAATATTAGCCAGAAAAAAACTCATACTTTGTTTAGTTGGTTTAACTGATACTTAAACTTTTTACTTTTGTGTGAAGCAATTAGGTATTTTGTGATGTGGCATTATTACAAAAACTTTTTTTCAGTACTTATTTTTTATTATTATTTAATAACATATGGCGTCGAAGCAAGGGCAGACAATGTAAGGACTAAACAAGTTTTGAGGACTTCTGAAATGAAGCGGGCAAGACACTAAGAGATCGCGCGAGGAACACCAGAATAAGAGAGATATGTGAGGTTGAGGATATTATAAGATGGAGCAGACGGCGAAAAAGGGACTGGTACGGTCATGTTCAAAGAATGAACACCACCAGACTGCCCTATATTGCACTGCATAATCAGCCTCACGGGACTCGTCCTCGTGGAAGACCTCCTAAAAGATGGAAGGACAGCTGGGAATCTATCTCACAGGAGGAGCAACATTCTGGAGAACAGACCATATAGGTTTACAATAAGGAAGAAAAATAATTTTTGTCTTATCAAAGCGACCAGTTTCGCTCCCGTCGGAGCTTCGTCAGAGTTACAAAAAAATAATAAATGATAGTTTCATTCAATTCATTTTGTTTGTTTTGTATCCCCGATGAAGCTATAGAGGAACAAAATCAGTTGGTTTGCCAAAACAAAAGTAAAGGGTAAAAAATATTTCAACTTTTTACTCATAATATTATGACAAAATGCAATTCAAACTAATGTATTATATATTAAAATATTTTAACATTTTTTTGTACAAATTGCATTGCAGGTAGGTTGATTGAAATTTCATTATGTATATTTATAAACAATAGCACATAAGAATGTGCAAAAATGGTATGCATGATAGAAAATTAAACGAATAAATTATGAAGGAATAGACAGATAAACGCGTCCTCGTGAAAAACCACAGCTGCCGAAACCGGTCAATATTTAAAAAAACAGGTAGAATTAAAATGAGTATTGTGTATATTGTTCAGATTTTTTTACATTTTATACAATAAAATTCTATTTTAGAATTTCAATACACTACAAAAACTTTTTATTACTTTTATTTGATATACGAGTACGTAATTAAAAATGATCATATAAAATATCTTTAATAAACATATGTTATTTGTGGTTTCATATTAAACAATGTGTATATTATTCACCCCGCGTAACAATAGGATAAAACCATTAATACTTGATGTTACATTTTCAATTTTATTACTTTAATTAACTTTTTCAAATGAAAATGTAGAAAAGAGAAAGATGGAATATCTATGGGCGGAAAATCATGAATTGACTTTCTGGATATTAAAACATTATAAAAAAGTCATAAATATGTAACAGCTTACTTAAGTTTACCTTTATGTAAATTAATCAACTTTAAAAAAGATAATTGAATTTTCAGAATCGTAACTCGAAACCTGAATAACGAGAATATTTTAAAGAGCTAAAGTACTCAACACAATGAATATGAATACGAAAGAAAGAGATTTTTCATTCAAACTCATCCCTGGTTATCTCCGTAACGTTTACGTTATAAACAGTACCTCTTCTTCTTCATATTTTTCTCCTTATTGACCTTTAGTCTGTTCCTGAAATCAGGCTGGCCTCTCTTGGGAGGTTGACTCCCAACTATCCATCTCTTCGGGGGTCTTCCGGGGGGACGGCAGCCAGCAGGAATCTGCCACAGCGTGTGAGATTCTGGTGGGATCCATCATTTGCACGTGCGCATTCCAGTATCTTCTGGGTTGTCTGCCCCATCTCACGACATCCTCCACCTTGCGGATCTCGCGGATAGCCGTGTTCCTCACCCTATCTCGAATAGTCCTTCCTGCTATCATCCTCAGCATCCTCATCTCTGCCACCCGTACTTAAGCTTTCGTTCTCGTGGTATCCGCTCTGGTCTCAATGCTAAATGCAAGTACAGGCCTTACGCAGGTTTTATATATTCTGACCTTACTGTCAGTTCTCGTATACTTGTTTTTCCAAATTAAATCCTTGAGACAACCTGATACCGCCGAAGTCTTGTTTACTTGTCCTATTGTTTCACTGACAAGATCATTTTGACTGAACAGATCCACTCCCAGATATCTAAACTTTGCAACCTGTTCCAGCATTCTGTCATTTAAGGATAACCTGCATCCTAATGGTTATTTTAAGAATGTCATGGTCATAAACAGTACCAATAATAATTATTCTTTTTTGGAAATTATTTTGAAAAGAATTAGCTGTCTTATATGATCATTAAGATGGTTTGGATACCCAGAAATATTGGATGAAAAAAGTTTACTCAAGAAAGTATATGTAAACGACACAAACGAAACGAGGAAGACCGATAAAAACGTGGCACGATCAAATCAATTAAATATTAAATGTCGACCACATGAGAAGTCTGAGAAATCGACGCGCATGCATAATACAATCAAACTGAGGAAGCGAGAAAAGTATGTCAGGAAAGAACAGTGTGGCGGTCCATGCTTTCTGCCTACCCCTTCCGGAAGACGGCGTGTTGGTTAGTTGGTTAATTGAGTTATTTAATGTGTGTAAAACAATTTATCTGCCTACCCCTACGGAAAATCAGCTTGGAAGATAAATAGTCTCTTTGATATTTATAATTTAATTGCAATACTTGCAAAATATATATATATTTTTTATATTTACCAATCAAAATTTATGAGGGATAACATACTCGTATTAAAAATATTATTGTCGTAAATTGAAATATCTTAGTATAAATTCATTGAAAATAATATAATAATAATAATAAAACATTTACTTGTCGATGCCGAAAAACGGAAACAAGTGGAATTAAGCATACTTTATTTTTTCGTTAAATTTTTAATTTCATTACTTATTTATTAAAAAAATGTTTGCTGTTTTATTTTATCCCTTAAGTGTGGAAGCGAAGCATGTAATGGGCAAAAGAAGGATGAAAATATAATAAATGTAGTAGAAACGAGATGTCTTAGACGAACGTGTAGAAAATCTGTGTATGAAAGAGTGTTGAATCTCTAAGACGAATGTGAGTTAATCTGTATATGTTAGTGTCAAAAATTTATAAGATAGTGTATATTATAGGTTTCCAATCTTTTCTGGGCCACCGCCTCCTTTACAAGAGTATTCCGAAAAAGTTATTCCGAAAAGGGAAAATGATTACAATACGTACAATAACAAAATAAACCAATATTTAAGTTTAATTTGCTATTTTTTTGTATTTTTAGACCATATTTTTTTTATCTGCCCACGCTCTCTATTTTTTCTGGGTCTTCTACTGCCCCCCTGAAGTCTCAAACGCCCACTTTGAGAACCAAGGGTGTACATGATAGTGATGAAATCTGTATATAAAAAAATCTGTATATGATAGTGATGAAAATATAAGAAGTGAATGAAGTATGTAAGAAAGTGTTATGAACAAAATAATGAAAATAACACTAAGATGGTTTGGACACATGAAATTCATTCTGCCTACTCATTCGGAAAGATAGCCTGATGGTTATTTAACTGTTTTTTTTTCTGCAATGTTTTATAATTAAAAAAAATAGGTAGGTACATACTATTACATACAATATATGAAAGAAAATACAATTGTTTGTGTAGTTAGTTTTCCAAGAATAAAAACATTGTAACATGAGGTATTTCTCTCCGTAGCGTAGCAAAACAAGTGTTTCATGGAACCGATTTGATTCAGAGAATTCTCTAGCTTTTATATTATTTTTGTTTTATTATTCATCAGACATCTGTCAAACTCCATAATAGAATTTTGTTTTAGATTTTCATAATAAAACAAGAAGTAGACAGTAAGGTGAACAATTTTTATTTAAATATTATTAAACGATATTTAAATATAAGTAGGAATTAGACATTAAAAATAACATAATTTAATTTTCTTTTTTAACATTCATACACTGTGTATGATAGAGTGCCTAATGAAAATATAAGAAGTGAATGCGGTGCGAATGATGGTTTCATGAACAAAATAATGAAAGGATCATTAAGATGGTTTGAACATATTGAAAGAATGATTGAAGAAAGAATGGTAAAAAAAATATATGTTAATGATGTAAATGGAACCAGAAATAGAGGAAGATCGAGGAAAACGTGGCACGATCAAATAAATCAAATATTGAATGTCAGCCATGTGAGGAGTCAGAGAAATCGACGCGCGTGCATGACACGATGTATGAATGTTGAGGAAGCGAGAGAAATATGTCAATAAGAAAAGTGTGGCAGTCCATTCTTTCTGCCTACCCCTTCGGGGAGACGGCGTGATGGTTAGTTAGTTAGTTAGTTAACATTCATACATCGTGTCATGTACACATTACTGTGACTCCCACGTGGATATCCATCATACAACTTTTTAATCGGTGTTTCTCTATTTCTTGCTCCATTTACATCATAACCGTGAATTCTTTATTTATAATGAACCATTCATTATTATTTTTATAATATTTTCATTTCCATTGTATTCATTTTTTGCACTTGAATTTGGCATTTTATGATACACAGATATATCGCATAGTATTAATTTATTTTATATAAGTTTAAATATAGTATTATTTTATTTTATATAAGTTTTTATATTTGTTTAAGTTTCTTTTTGTGAACGTTGGACGATCCAAGTGTACGCGGGAGATGCTTTTTGGTGGGGATTAGGTTCGCAACCCATCACACCGCGTCTCCCGCGGGGGCGAAAAGAGAAAGATGGAGTTCCGCGTCGGTTAAAGTGTGGCAGTTAATTATTTCTGCCTACCCCTTCGGGTAGGGGACGGCGTGGTGGTAAGCTAGTAAGTTAATTAGTTAGTATTCACCGCATTCATTCTTATTTAACCCCTCTATTCAACTTTAGTAAAAAAATGTTGTTTTTAGGTTTTCTATATACTAATCAATTGTTAAAATACCATACCGTAACTTCTCAAAAGTGCTTTGTTAAATATAAAGAATATTTTTCATCGTTCGCTTACTTTATTATACCATCGTATATTCATCATTGCCTTGGTGAAGATTCGGCGGTATTGAAACCGGTTGGTAAAATATGAAATGCATTGTGTGTAAGCACAAAATAAATGAAAATAATATTTATAAAATAATTATGTAAATATTAATAATCTATTATACGAGTATATATAGAAAACAAATACAATTCTTGGCATTCTGTTTTCTTGAATACATACGTTTTATATTAAAAAAAATCAGAAACAACTTTTTATAACATACAATAAACTAAACAGAAAATTGTAGGTTTGTATTAACTATAAACATACTTTCGCTTTATTTACGCCAATTTTATGTCAAATGTGAAATGTCGTTCTCTGGACCATGGCAGGCTAAAAGCCAATTAGAGGACAAGTCACTAGACGCAAATGGCTGTGGATCGGTCACACTCTGAGACGGAATCCAGCCTGCATTGCTCAGGGCGCACAAGACTGGTCCCTTATGGTGGAAAGAGGAAGCTAGGCAGACCTAGAGCCACCTAGAGAAGAGCCCTGCAGGATGAGTTTAAAGCAGCAGGCCTCACTTGAGATGATGAGGAGAAGATGCACCATGAAGGTGTGACAGGACAAGAAAAAGAAGAAGAAGACGCAAATTTTACGAAATTATCCAAACTGTATAAAATCTTTGTGAAATTCACATTTATTTTACTAGCTTATTAAATAAATAATGTGCTCATAACTTTGGTTTTATTTCGCTAGGTATTGCAGTACTTAAATCAACCGACGGAATCTGGCTATACCGTGTCGCCAGCGCGGGCCACAGAAATGTACCGAGACACATGTTACGAGTACTATCAACCCGTACGGAGCACATTATTACGTTTTATTTCCTAGGAGTGGTACACTTGACCTGCTTAAATTCCTAATAAAACAGTACAGGGTGCATCAAAGCACACGTTTAATATGTTAACATAATCTATTGAATGTTTTTGCTAGATCTAATATAACGAAACTTAATGTAAGTCATGTTAACAAAACATAATGGAGTGCTACAAAAACTGTCACTATAGTTTTTTTACAGGATTGAATGTGCGAAATTCAAGTTCTTTAATATTGTTTTATTCGCCGGGTTATTGTTGTTTTGTTTATAATAACAATAGATTGTTTATTATTACAAACTAAATTTAACACTTTACTCCAGATTTATTTAATGTTCATGAATCTTTGCTTGAAATCAATGTACTTTAGATGGGATAAAATGTTTTATTACTTTAAAATAACACCTCTCTTGAAGATATTTGGATCTTTAATACACATACCATATCTTATAGTAAACGCATACGAGTATATAATTTTAAAGATAAAATATTCATAAATAATAATAATACATTTAAAATTAATATTGTCCATGCATCTAAAATGAGTTCATTGTGAAAGCAATATAACAGCTTACAAATTTAAAAAAATAACATCTAAATTTTTCGGGGCAAAATAAATAGAGAAGTTTCTATGATAATTTGTTTTAAAATCAATGTTAAAAAGTAACGTATTCCTAGGATTTCTCTCTGGTTTGCTAATTGAATTACGGAGTCTATATGTGTTCGGAATCCTTTTGAAACAAAACAATTACCAAAACAGTTTTTTTGAGATGTATAATTATAAACAACGAGTTTCATTTGTTGTTAAAAAAAAAACTATTTAGTTATATGCAAAATAAATATATAAGATATAACATACCCTGTACAGCATGGACAATACATTCATATTAAGTTTATTGCGAAGGTAATAATATGAATGAAGTATTTCGATGTGAGGATTCTCACAATAACAAAATATAAGATATATGGAATCGGAGAGAAAGGAAAACTGAAAAAGATCAATACTGTGACATTTATATCCTTATTTAAAATATGTTGTAATTTTTAACCATGAAAACAATCACACTTATATATAAATTAAATACCTCATTCAATATGACAGTTTCTTTTAATTCTGTATAATCGAAAAATAAATTTTGTCTTTAACAACTTTATTTATTAGAATAAAACCAACTTTTCTGCCCATTGAGATTACAAGATCAACCATCCTGATGACGAAGAGTTTAAATGTCTCAGATCAAATCAGTCGTAGATTAATGTCTGAAATACATAACTTAGTGTTTGTTTAATAAGAACTAATTATTAAATAAAATAAAAATACAATTTAAAGTATTTATATCTAAACCACTTTATTTGGTAAAACCAACCGGTTTCGCTCCCGCCGGAGCTTCGTCGGGGTGAGAGAGTAAACTAAATATAAAATCAGAGAACAACATTATGAAGAAATAATGGAGGGGAGAAAGAGGGTTAGGAGAAAGTGTGCGCGAATGGAATGTTAGAACGGTGAGTCATGATCGTTAGGGAAAAAAATATGGAGAATTTCTAATTCACATTTTAGTGGTAGACAGGGGAGTTCAAGTTTTTTATTTTTATTTTCAGTATTTTAAATGATTTTTTTTTTAATTTTGTACATTGAATAATGTTATGTTATAACCGAAACATGTCTGTGATAAGTAAAATAAAGTTTTTGTAATACTAAATGCAGTTATATTTATTCAAATGAGTTATTATATAACTAAATAACTAACTAACCATCACGCCGTCTCCCCGAAGGGGTAGGCAGAAAGAATGAACTGCCACATTTTTCTTTCCTGACATATTTCTCTTGCTTCCTCAACATTCATACATCGTGTCATGCACGCGCGTCGATTTCTCTGACTCCTCACATGGCCGACATTCACTATTTGATTTACTTGATCGTGCCACGTTTCTCCGGTCTTCCTATATTTCTGGTTCCAGTTAGTTATTATATTATTATATAATTACAAATGATTTGTCATATCATAACTTTGATGATTTATTATGAATTAAATATATATCTTGTCACTTACAAAATTAATTGTATATCTGTAAGGCGTTCGTTAGTATTTAAATGAACGCCGTGGGAAACGCTTATAAGATTAATATCTCAGAATAAATAATTACCATTACGGAATCAACCAAGATTCTGAGTAACTTACTCATAATTCATCAAATCGTAGTAATTGAATTCTGCATATTACAGCACAAAGCACCGAGGCCGGGTACACTCGCCAAAATATTGTATCCTATTTGACCTTTTGGGAAGGTGGAAGCGATTAAATTTTGATACATTTCAGAAAGCAAAGGGTTATTTTTTTAAACCTCTCGTAAATCATTTGCCTCCATAAAGCATGAGAATCGTGATATCTGCATATGTGTGTGTCGTTGGGGCACCGTGTAATGGAGAGTTGGATGAATAAAAATGGAGATTTGTAAATTGATTAAAAAATAAATCTCTTTCGTGTAAAATCAGTTTGAATAAAAATTTGTTCACATATGTTTCAAACTTTTTCGTATTAACTGATTTTTTTTACAATGTTTCATTTTTTTAACTTTGTACACAAATGTTTCATTTTTTTAACTTTGTACGCAACAACAACAACAACAAACCATTACGCCGTTTCCCCGCAGGGGTAGGCAGAAAGAATGGACGCCATACTACTCTATCCTAACATACCTCTCTAGATTCCTCCACATTCATACATCGAGTCATACACGCACGTCGTTTCTTCCGGCTTCTGAAATGACCAACCATTAATATTTGTTATTGTACACAATATAAATTTTTATGATATTAAAAAAAAAGGTTAAAAACAAACATGTTTCGGACACAGAAGCCCTTCACCAATGATATAAACATTATAAATATATTTTTTAAATTTCAAGAATGTAGTCAGTTTTGACAGATAATAAAATGTATTTTATTAGACAACTTATTTGCGAAATTCTTAATTTAAAAAACATTGTATTGTTTTTTTGTAATTCGTTATTGTAAAAAAAAATACAGTATTACCTAACTAACTAATCATCACGCCGTTTCCCCGGAGGGGTAGGCAGATAGGATAGACCACCATACTATTCTGTCTTGACATACCTATCAGAATCCTCCGCATTCATATATCGTAACATGCACGCTCGTCGTATCTGACTTTGAATGTGGCTGCCATGCCATGCTTTCCTTGGCCTTCTATGGCTTCTTCCGCTCACACTGCTTGTATTCAGCATTTTAACCATTCTTCTCTGGTTCATTCGCTCAATATGTCCAACCATGTCAGGTATCATTTTTTTAATTTCACTTACAATCTTCACATCTGCCAAATATTTCTTCCTTATTTCGTATTTCGGTATTCTATCGTATATCGTTTTCCCGCATATTTTCATTTAACTTTTTTATTTTAGATTTTATGTATTCACGTGTATGGAAACTAATGACAATGTAAATATATGTTTTATAGTACAAATTAAGAGGTTATGGTACTTACCCACGACGTCCAGGTAGCCGAGCTGGCTCTTCATGGGGTCCGTGTTGATCTGGCACATGTACCAGCCGCGGTCGGCGGGGCGCACCTCCTTCACGTGCAGGAACCACGTGCGGTGGTCGCTGTGGCTCACACCGATCCTCTTGTTCTTCGTGATCACGTGGCTGTGGATGGTCAGGATGGTTTGCGTGTCCACTCGCAACCATGCCACCTGGAAATAATTCTAAGTGAAGTCGAAGTCTTATTATTTTAAATTGGTGCATTTCAAATACAATACATTTTGTATTACAACGTGCGCAAAACCTAATATTTATTGAAATTTATTAAAATGAAATTAAAACTTTTCTTTCCACTTTTGAGTTTATCGACGAGCATGCATGTTACTATGTATGAATGTAGAGGAATCTAGAGAGGTATGTCAGGAAAGAGCAACATGGCTGTCCATCCTTTATGCCTACCCCTCCGGGGTGATGGTTAGTTGTAAGTTAGTTATTTTTTCTCGACATATAAAACTTTTGAAACATGTCGAGAAAAATAAACTCAATGGTAAAGGTGAAAAATCTTCGAAACAAGTCGAGAAAAATATAATAAAAAGTGAAGAAAAATAACATTATTATAATTTATATAAAATTTCGTCATTATGAAATTGCATATTATATACGTCTCAATTTTATCAAAAAATAAAATTACAAACATTTATATGTTTTTATAACTCTTGTAGTACATTTTGATCATTGTTAAATATCCTCAATACCATTCATCAATAAAGAATTTTTTAAATATTATTCAAAGTTTAATTATATTTTACGGGAGTGTCACGTTTCGCTTTACTAGGAATCATCAATAAATATTCTTCGTCTTCTTTTCAGCCAGTTTCACTGCATTGCTGGATGGAGGCTTCTTCTAAAAGCTTTCAACATATTCTATCTTGGCCTATTCGTCGCCACCTACGACTCGCAAGTTGTATAATTTCATCCATCCACATCTTTGTGGTCTTTCTATATAATAAAACTGTTAGAACACAGACGTATATGAATATGATGACAACGCATCATAAATATGTCATTTTACATGATTGTTAGGAAGAGCAAATGACAGTTTGTAATATAAGTGTGAACGAAGAGAACTTGGAACAGGTGAAAGATTTTGTTTATTTAGGTAGCAAGTTCACAGCAGATGCCCGAACGGATAGTGACGTCGAAAGAAGGGTTGGTGCGGGTAACAAAGTGAATGGAGCTTTAAAAATAGTTATTGGAAACAAGAATTTATCAATGAAAGCGAAAACGGCCGTTCACAATGGAGTTCTGGTCCCAACCCTTATGTATGGAAGCGAAGCATGGAACTGGCAGAAGAAGAATGAGAGTAGAATAAACGCGGTAGAGATGAGGTCCCTAAGACGTATGTGTGGTAGAACGATATACGACAGAATCTCAAATGCTGATATAAGAAAGGAATGTAGAGCGGAAGAAGGTATTATGAACAAAATTATGAAAGGATCGCTGCATTGGTTCGGACATATGGAACGCATGGATGGAGAAAGAATGGTTAAGAAAGTATACGTTAATGATGTAAATGGGGTACGAAGTCGAGGCAGACCTAGGAAAACATGGCATGACCAAATTAATCAAATTTTAAAGGTTGGTCACGTTCGAAGTCGGAGGAATCGACGTGCGTGTATGACTCGTTGTATGAATGTGGAGGAAGCTAGAGAGGTTTGCCAGGATAGAGTAGTGTGGCGGTCCATTCTCTCTGCCTACCCCTGCGGGGAAACGGCGTGATGGTTTGTTTGTTTGTTTGTACATGATTGTTTATTTTTAATTTTAATTCAGATTAAAAAAAAATCATGATTAGATTTTACATTTGTTTAAAAGTTTAACCTTCAAAATATCAATAAATAAACAATAGAAAAACAGTGTGTCGATTAAAAATATTCAAAGTATGGAATTTGAAAGAATGAATTAAAGTGAAAAGCATAATTATATTTTTTTAAGGTAACTTTAATTCGTTTTAAAAATATATAAAATATGATATACTTAATTGAAAAAATAATTATTATATTAATAAACGATTAAATTTTATATATGAAACATCAAACTAAAAAATATTTTTTATTTCGTGCCCAGAATAGCATGCTAACTATAAAACTGGCCAATGTAATAAAAACTAAAGTTCCGCGCGATATAGGCACCTACTTAATCAAAATTTAACACGATTTTTTATTATGAACATAATAAAACTCGTAAAAGATACATTCCTACCCATTCTTCTTTTGTAGAGTTTATATTAAACTTTCCGTTACAAAATTTATTTACGTCATAAAACCTACATAATTGTTTTGTATTTTTGATATCACAAGTCTCTTCTTATTCGATAATAATTATGAGTGATGTTGAGATCGTCGTTCTAGCTATGAAAATTTCAGTTTTTTGGAGCAAGACAGACGCCGCGCCGGGCCGTAGAAGGAAACGTATGACAGCGCCGTCAACCTTATCAACTCTGAACACTCCTCCTCTCTTGATTCTTTTACTCTCCTCTCTACGTCTTTCACCAAATATCAAGTGTCACATTTAATGTTGACACATACCCTAAATATTTTAGTAAGATGTGACCGACGAAGGCAAGAAAACCTCAAAGTATACGGTAATTCAAACACAATTTATACTTTTTCATAGACAGTTCCTTTCCTAAACCAATTATGATTATAATTTTTTAATACGAATAAAAACGCAAGTTTTCTAGAAATTTTATGTCAGTCGTATTTTATGGGAATGACATGTTCCGCCTTTCTAAGACATTAGTAAATGTTTAATACAATTTTTAAACAAAATTGTGTTATATCAAAGAGGTCTCACAGGTGCTGGACGTCACCAAGCAAGATTTGTACACGTGGACTGACTCAACCGTAGTATTAGCTTGGTTACGTGGGCCAGTTAATAGATGGGCTACTTATGTGAGTAATAGAGTATCACACATTCTAACAATTATGGACATCGAGCAATGGGGACATGTATCAACTCTCATGAATCCCGCTGATTGTGCATCAAGAGGCCTTAGACCCAACGAGTTGAATAGTCACAAACTATGGTGGAACGGCCCAAGATGGCTTTCAGAACAAGTTTTTAACGTAGAGAGCCCTGAAATACTTGATACACACGAAGAAGAACGAATTAAATCATTCTCAACGATGAACAATGAGTGTAATTTTGTGTGAATGAAATATTCAGATTTAACTAAAATGTGAAAGGTTATTTCGAGATGCCGGAGATTTTTAACACTAAAGTTGTCGAGAAATGAGAGGACAGCATTTTCAAAGTTCGTTTCAACGGAGGAGATGAACCAAACTTTGCAAATATGCATTAAACAAGTGCAAGATGTCGAGTTTAATGAAGAAATTATTTCACTAAAAGTAAAGGGTTATGTTGCAAAACAGAGCGCCTTATACACTTTTCATCCGTTTTTAGACGAAAATGACATTTTGAGAGTTGGTGGACGCATAAATTTGGCTAATGTGGACTATGATTAAAAGCACCTAATTGTTTTGTCCGCTAAGAATCATCTGAGTAGACTAATAATTGCAGATACCCATAAGAAGACGTTACACGTGGGACCTCAAGTCATGATGAATTTTTTGAGATCCAAGTTCTGCATATTGAGAGCACGAGAGATGGTTAAAACATATTATAGGAATAGTACACAATGTTTGAGATATTCAAAGGCAGCAAGCAACCAATTGATGGGTCAGTTACCAGAGGCCAGAGTTAAACCAAGCCGACCATTCAAGACCGCAGGAGTGGACTACGCAGGTCCTATTAACATTAGATTTTCACCAGGGCGAGGAGCTTAATCTTATAAGGGATATATATGTTTGTTTGTGTGCATGGCGACTCGCGCGATTCATCTCGATGCGGTGACCGATTTAACTACCAAGGGTTTTATTTATGGAAATGACATAGACATTTATTTTAGGCGATTCGTTTCACGAAGAGGTCACTGTCAAGATCTCTTCAGTGATAACGGTACAAATTTTATCGGAGCCGATGTTATGTTAAGGGACATGTTCAACAGCGCCAAATCTGAGCTACCTAATGAAATAGCCGAGATATTAAGTTTGGAATCAACAAAATGGCATTTCATCCCTCCAATAGCCCCAAATTTTGGTGGACTTTGAGAGGCGGGTGTTCGCTCTGTGAAAGCTCATTTAAAACGAGTCATAGGCGATAGTATTTTAACCAGAAGAGATTTCTACTTTGTTGGCACAAATCGAGGCGTGCTTAAATTCGCGACCATTGACCATTTTAAGCGATACACAGACGATCCTCTCCCCTTGACACCTGGTCATTTTTTGGTAGGGGAACCATTAATAAACATAAGTGACGTTGACCAGTCAGATCACAATGTAAATGTTTTAGATAGATGGAAAATGTTGCAAAAAATGTTAAATTCCTTTTGGAAACGATGGTCTAAAGAGTTTCTAACCAATTTAAATCAGAGAAATAAATGGTGTACTAAGAAACCTGAAGTTGAGGTAGGTGATATAGTTATTGTAAAAGACGATAACATTCCACCGGCCAAATGGCTCTTATGGAAAATAATTGAGAAACACGCCGGACTTGATAATGTGACGAGGGTCGTAACTGTAAAATTCAAGGGAGGTTCTTTTAAACGTCCTGTTAAGCTTTGTGTACTGACTAAGTCACTATGATTGCACACATATTGTCACGGTGGGTGGTAAAAAAAAAAGTATTTATGTTAGCTAGTTAAAATATTATTGTACAATTATATGCAATTTACGGTGGTAGTATTGGATATGTAAATAGAGAACCATTTAGTTACGAGTTTGAAGGACAAGTCCTTGGTGGGTGGTATGTTTAAAATGTAGAGCAGGACTATTTACTAAGGTTTATCATAGATGGCGCTAGTGTGTGTCACAACGTACCTACTCATGAAGTGCAGCGCCATATTAATTAAAAAAAAAGAGTATTGTTGTATTATATTTTGTTTACATCTATGAACGTGTAGTTTTTATCGAGTTGTCATAACGTGTAGTTCTAACGATTTGTAATTATTACTTACTTTGTACTTATTACTTACTTTTTACTTAACACTTATATATTTGTTCACACCAATAAACGTGTACCTTCACGAGTGCGAGTATTCATTTTTAACATGGTCATCAAGGCAAAATATGTCATTTCCATAAAAAAAATCTCGAAAACAGACGCCTTCATTGTTATTAATTACCGAATATGGAGTTTTAGATTATTATTAACGAGATATTTGATAATGCCTCAGGCAAGCGAAAATGTTATTCATATAAAATATCATAAAACTTCTAGAAAACAGAAATTTTATTATTTAAATTTGAATATTGCCCAAGCCTAATGCACTATTCGTAATAAGTTTTAATAATATGATAAATTAAATCGCGTTACTAGATTACCGTTGTCAATTTCAAAATGGTTTTACAATGAGAAGCATGCCACTCCCTTAAAATACAATAAAACTTCTATAAAACACATACTTTCATAATTATTCAAAATTATGGAGTTTAACATCATTGTTCAAGAATCAATAAATATATTAACATTAAAATATTAGCACATAAATTAAATAAATTCCCATATATTGACGAATACTCGTGAAAAACGCTTACAATGTAAATGGAACAAGAAATCAAGAAATATTAAGAAAAACTTGGCATTATCAAATTAATCAAATTTTAAATATGGTCCGCGTAAAAATTCTAAACAATCAATCATCGGTTGGATAGGTTGATCCTTTCTACTCTCTTTTTCAAGGAAATTGCTTAAAACAGAGTATTTTTTGTAAAACATTATTGACTTTATCCAAATTTGAATGTTGTATAACCATAAAGTGTTATTTTTAACATTCCCTGTTATTTACAATACAATTCTTAAATAGACTAAAGAAAATTTTGAAACCGAAGACGTAAGCGACGATCTATCTACTTTTATCGGAATAAATTTCAATAAAACACGATTTGTTGATTAATAAAAAAAGAAAATAAATAATATATCAAATAATATAATGTTGTTGTAATGTTTTTGATAAAAACATATTTTGCATGAAATTTCGATTTTAAAATATTATGAAAAATCAAGTGACCATCTTATAACTTCTAATTGATGGAACACAAATCCATAGCCTCACTACCCAGGTACAGTGCCACACAAAGAAGGTATTATTTCAGATGAAACGCGTGAGCATAAAACAAGATTCGAGTCAGAATGATTAAATTACATGTAATCATATCTGGTCTAAAGTTCGGCATATAGATAGGAGTGACATCTCCAGGCGGTTTCTAACAATGCGCTAATGGCGGGGTAGCCTTTCACATTGTGTTAAAAAGATGTTCTGCTTAATGCTTAATAAACATAAATCTCCATAGATGGCGTTAGGATGTAGATTATATATTGATTAATCTTAGAGATTAACATATATAATCAAAATCTTCATAGGTGGCGCATTGAAACTGACATGTAAAATCTGGTGTAGGACTTAAACATATATACAATATCCAAAAAATTTGTTAGACATGGTCATAAGAAAGGTGGAATGGGGAATGTTGTAATTACGTAAACCGTGCGCTTAACCCAACCAATGACAGGTCATAAGTCCTTATTTCAACCATATTCAGTTTCCAATTTGCATCATCGTCTCTATTGAGATACAAATGATTAAATTTTTTACAATTTTCTTTTGTATTTTGATTACATTTTTAAAAGTTTAATGTGGGTGTTACGATAGTTTTTAAATTCCCGTTTGTTTTATACAATTCGACTCAATTTAATACACCAACGTGTTGTTTAAATCTCTTTCCGACAGAGCTTGTACTATTTATAAATTCATTATTAATTCATCTCCCGCCTGTCGGACAAAAGATTCACGCTTGACCTTTTAAATATAATTGGAAGATGAGCAAAGATTTAGTTCTGAAAACTTAATTTGATGTCTAGGAATCATATTTCCAAAATAAAATCAAACTTGTGAAAACAATATTCATTAATGATTTCACTTATACAGAAAAAATATATTAAACGTTAAACAAACAATTTATTGAGAGTATTGCTATAGTGTGAACCTTTAATCAATCGTTATATATTATAAAAAAAACTGTCTCTAGTTATATTATTATATTGTTATTCTTCTTCCCCTCAGCCTATTCCCGTCCACTCCTGGACAAAGGCCTCTCCATTCGCTTCCATGTTACACTGTCTTGTGCAGACTGCATCAAGGTTATTCCGACATGACTGTTCAGATCATCCTTCAACCGTAGTTGCGGTCATCCTGCACTTCTATTTGCCGTCCACGGTCTCCATTGGGGTCTCCGGTTGAATATCGAAAAAACGTTCGCTGAACCAACTAATAATAGGCAAGTCAACATTCGGGCAACACAAAGTCTCTCGGGTCCGCTAATTATTTATATAATTTAATAACGAATGTTCTTGAAAAGTGAAATTAATAATCAAGAAGCTAAACTATACAAATAAATATCAAACATTCAACATTTGAGATAAGATTAGCTAAAATTAGTTCTAAGTTATGATATCTTCTTCATTTCTCTGCCTGATCTATTGCGTCAACTTGTCTCTGTACAAAGGTCTTTAAATCCTCCTAAAACAGCTAATTGATTAGTAATGATGATGAATCTCTAGCTGGTATAAGCTTAGCTTAAAGCGTTGTTAAAATAATGTCTTAAAGTATTACTCCTGCGCTTAGTCGAACTTTAAGGAAGGACTTAATTAATATTCCGGAGTAATATCATTTTAGAAATTAGCGTACAGTGTACTAAATCTCTGTGTAATCTCTACATAGAAACCGAGACATACAGTTCTTATTCATAAATAAACGTATACATAATAGTACTTGTATATATAATAGTATTTCAATAAACAATAATACGGGATATATAATGGTATTTCAATAAAAAAAATAATAGTGCACAATGGTGTTCTTCTACCGATCCTTATGTATGGAAGCGAAGCATGAAACTGGCAAAAGAAGGATAAAAGTAGAATAAATGCAGTAGAAATGAGATCTTGTAGGCGAATATGTGGATACTCTAAATAATTAACTAATTAACTAACCGTCACGCCGTCTCTCCGAAAGGGTTGACAGAAATAATGAACCGCCAAACTTTTTTTTCAATAAACCTAATAAGTTAAATCACTATTTTTTTTTTTGTAAAGATGTAATAATAATAAATAAAAACTATTGTATATTGATGTTTAGTCATTTGTGTAAAGACTATAATTTTATATATTTTTGACAATAAATAATATCTCTTAGACGAATGTGTGGATACTCTGTGTATGATAAAGTGTCGATTGAAAATATAAGAAATGAAAGCGGTGCGAATGATGATGTAATGAACAAAATAATGAAAGGATCATTAAGATGGTTTGGATATATGAAAAGAATGAATGAAGAAAGAATGGTAAAAAAATATATGATAACGATGTTATTGGAACCAGAAATAGAGGAAGACCGAGGAAAACGTGGCACGATCAAATAAATCAAATATTGTATGTTGGCCATGTGAGTAATCAGAGAAATCGACGCGCGTGCATAACACGATGTATGAATGTTGAGGAAGCGGGAGAAATATGTCAGGAAAGAAAAGTGTGGTAACTACTTCAACTTTTGTCTTTATTTCGATACCGACCGGCTTCGCCAGACTCGTTGATTTACAAGTAGTATGTCGATTCCAGCGAGCCTCGAAATAAAGACAAAAGTAGAGGTAGTTAAAAAACATCGTTTTATTTAATAATTATTTGGAATGAACTTCCATCAAGAGATTTCATTAAAACCATTCGATTATCTTAAAGATAGTTTTTGATGTATATTTTATTCTTTAACTTAAAATTAAAGAAAAACCTAATTTTTAAAGTCTATTTGAAAGCTATATATAATATATATGTTTATAAGGATCGAAGCTTATACGAGTACTATGCATTTCCTAAATATCTATCGCGATTTCAATAAAACGTTTCACCCTTTGGGAGTTTTACATTGAATACGTAATATCGATACTATTTGCGGTATTGGGTACGCCACAGGTCTTGTATCGTAAAGCTGAAGAAAGCGTACCTTCATTTAAACTTTATTGGAAAAAAATATTTTTGTAAAACAATACACAGAGTACGCTTTATTACTTTTACATTGTTTAATGAACGCTGTAGAAATGAGATCACTAAGAAGAATGTGTGGGAAAACGTTGTATGATAGAATACCCAACGATGAAATAAGAAAGAAATGTAAGGCAGATGGCTTCATCATGGATACAATTAAAAAAAAGGATCCCTGAGATGGTTTGGACATATGGGACGAATGGATGAGAGTATAATGGTTAAAGAGTTGTACACAAGCAGCGTGAGTGGAAAAAGAAGCCGAAGACGACCGAGGAAAACATGGCATGGCCAAATTAATCAATTACTAAAAGGCGGCCACATTCAAAGTCGAAATAATAAACGTGCGTGCATGGTACGATGTATGAATGTAGAGGAAGCCCGAGAGTATGCCAGGGCAGAGCATTGTGGCGATCCATCCTCTCTGCCTACCCCTCCGGGGAAATGGCGTGATGGTTAGTTAGTTAGTTAGTTAGTTGTTTAATGAAGAAAATACAAAACTAACTAACTAACCATCACGCTGTCTCTCCGAAGGGGTAGGAAGAAAGAGTGTTAAAAACATAATATTTGGTGGTATTATAAGGCATTATGCGCATTTCTTTTTGCCTTAGCAAGCCGAAACATGTTACTACCATTCATTTTAATAAAACCCTAGAAAACGGACAGTATCATTTGTATGAATTATTTAACGTAAAGTTGTTTATAACATCATTGTTCAAGAAATAATAAACAATGGGTTTGATTTCTTATGCTAAAAATATATATAAATATTTCATAAATACATGAAATTTTATGTCGTATTTAGATGATTGAGTATTGCAAACTTAAAAAAAACTATTCAAAAAATTAAATTTAAAGTAACACGAAACACTTGACAACAGTAAAGTATAAATCAGCATTTTTGTAGAATGGGCAATTAGCGGCATAAGTTTATATTGTAAAATGGTAATTCAGTCGTAAATTAACCTAACAAGCTGTAAATTTATATTACGTAAGGGGTGAGACTAAAATGCTTTTCGCCCATACTTATTTAAGGAGTAAAAACATTAACCATGTTTATGATTTCAAGTTTATAAATTGTTGCTCTTATGTAATTTATAAATATGTACTCACTTCCATTGTGTGTTATTACTTAGAGCGTAAGGTTCCCAAAGTTTTTTTGATCACCGCCCCTTTAACAAAAAAAATATTTCTACATCCCATATCTCTTATAATAATAATATCAAATATTAAACTTATTTAAGGAGTAAAAACATTAACCATGTTTATGATTTCAAGTTTATAAATTGTTGCTCTTATGTAATTTATAACTATGTACTTAGAGCTTAAGGTTCCCAACGTTTTTTTGATCACCGCCCCCTTAACAAGAAAAATATTTCAACTTCCCCTCTCTTTTATAATAATAATATCAAATATTAAAATATAATACAAAACTAACTAACTAACTAACCATCACGCCGTCTCCCCGAAAGGGTAGGCAGAAAGAATGGACTGTCACACTTTAATCGATGCGGCACTCCATCCTTCTCTTTTCGCCCCGCGGGAGACGCGGTGTGATGGGTTGCGAACCTCATCGCCACCAATAGGCATCTCCCGCGCACACTTTGATCTTCCAACATCCACAAAATAAATCTAAAACAAATCATATAAAATACAATGATATAAAATAAAATAACAAAATAAAAATACTTTTATACAAAATGTTATTTTTAGATGGTGCACATTTGTCTATTTAATTTATGTTCCACGAATCCACCATTTTTTAAATTTAGCACATAATGTAAAAACACATAATGTTTTTCCGATGTTGCACATGTTGACATGGACGATCCGGACTTTTGTGTTTATTTAATGTATGTTACACGTATCCACCGTTTTTTAAATTAGCTGTTATATGATTTAATTAATGTTCCACGTATCCAATTTTTTTATTTGGCAGTAATTAGGCACTTAAAACCAACCAACACCAGCAAGCAATGTTTATATTCTGATACAATACAATAGTTTCATATATTTTTTTTCATGCATTTTTTTTCAAATTATTTTGTAAATATTAATAACATATTGACGCTACGATCGCCACCCTTGATTCCCTCAACGCCTCCCATTTATTTCTAGACCTGCTACCATCCCCATCTAAAAAGAAGATAGCTCTAGCACCCATTGAAATTAATTAAAACTTCAGTATTATTTTGGTTGTATTATATTTTATGGAAGTGACACGTTTCACCTTAGTAAGATGATAATGTCAAAGCAAGCCAAAAATATGTCATTTCTTAAAATATCATAAAACTTCTCAATATATATTTTTAAAAAGACCAACACCAAAGATATAAATCAATGATATTAAAATTTATTTTACAGTCTTCAATATGAACAGAAAATAGCTCATTATTATGAAGAAGGAATCTGGTCGTGTCCATGCTCGAACCCAAGTCCCCTGGATCAGCCACCCGAATATCATTTTCCAGATTCGATTACTTTCATACCCCCATCAGAATAAAAAAGCTGTATTATTTTTAGAACAGCAAATAATGTAACAAATGTATAAACATACAAACTGATAACAATAACTTCTGTAACAAACCATAGAACAAAACCGTAAATATGACTTCCTAGAAGAACACGGTGTTAATAAAATTATGTTATTTTAGATCGCATAGATTTAAAATATATTTTTTCAAATAAAATAATATGAAAAAAAAACGTTTTAAACGTGTATAAAACGAGATATTCTGTTTTATTTTTTCAAAGTATAACATCATTTTTTAAATAACACATTCTCTTTTAAATAATTTTAAAGCGTTTGATAGAAGACAGTGTTAATTTACTATAATAATAAAAATAAATTGGATAGATAATTCATTGTTTTTCCGGAAACACTTTGATATTTCCACATTATTCAATAAATATACATTTACATATATATATATATATTTAGAATTTTTGAATTCAAATCAAAAAATTATATCCAATTTAATGTAGATCTGAATGTAATGGAATCTTTCAGTTCAATTGTCATTTACTTTCCGAACTACCGAAATATGTGAATTGTTGCACACGTAATAAAAATTAACAAATATTAAAGTTTAATTTGCTTCATTAGTAAGTGATTAGCTTGTTTTTTGTATTTTTAGACTATATTATTATTACCTGCCTACGCCCTTATACAATCTGCCAATTCAACGACTCCTTATTTTCTCTGGGTCTTCTACTGCCCCCTGAAAGTCTCAAACGCCCACAAGGGGGCGTTATCGCCCACGTTGGGAACCTAGGATCTAAAGGGTATTGTTTGATATTTAATTAGTAGTGTGATATCACAACAAAAATATGTATTAAAGGTTTTACATTAAAATGTATACATAATAACGTCATTTTCTAAACATCGTATAAGTACATTTACAAAACTTTTAAACTAATCGGTTTTCCATTTCCGCGAAATGAAAATCCAATTAAGGTTTTGTTTCCAGGAAATATTAATGCCTGCTTGAAACGATTATTCTATTCAAATTGAAGTATTAGTATTCAAGACAACCCTAGAACCTGTATTCCAATACAAATTATCTACCCCGTCATTTGTTTGCGTATTTTTGACTCCACCGTTTATTTAAACCACTTTACCTGAAGACGATATAAATGAAAATTCTTTCCCAGTTTGTATCATCATTTGCCTGTCTTGGTTGTGGTTTGAGCCTAATAATAAATATACTTTTATTGTAAAACTTGACATGAAAAATTTTAAAATACGGAAAAGTATTTTTAGAATTCGTAAAGTAGAATTAGAGTAAATTGTTAGTAGAAAAAAAAAACACTACAGTGAGAATATCTACGAGAAATTTAAAAAACACGTGATTTATTAAATTATATTAAAATATGATACTTAAAGTAAATGTTTTTACTTGTATAATATTAAAGCAAATTTAATATTTTAATTTTTCCAAAATAAATTATTCTTAATAAACTTAAAGTTGTTATACTTCTCTGTTATGAGATATGAACCGGTGACAGATGGTTACCGGGCGTAGTGCTTTAACCAGATAAATTAATTAAAATGAAAACATTTAAAATACTTGCATGTGTTTTATTTATATACTATATTATATTTATAAAAAACAACGTATTTCTGATTATGAAAATTTGGTTTGGTTCATGTGGTGCTCCCGTAAATTTGGAGATATTTAGTGTATAAGTGAATTATTTTGGTCAATTTGATTGTTGCCGCACTTTATAATAGTTAATTGCGACACGTAATACGTTTGTACTGCTTTGATGTTAAAATTATACAAGTTTTTTCGTTTATATAAAGAATTTTGACAGGTGTTAAAATAAATCTTTCATTTGTTCCAATGACAATTTGAATAACCTCTCGATATTTTTTTAAAGTTCTTGCTAGTGTTGATTTGTTTTAAGTGCCTAATCACTGCTAATAAAAAAAACTGTTTAGGTGGATCTTAAATTAAATAGACAATATGTGCACCATCTAAAAATAACATTTTGTGTTAAATTATTTTTATTTTGTTATTTTATTTTATATCATTGTGTTTTATATTATTTGTTTTAGATTTTTTTGTGGGTGTTGGACGATCGAAGTGTGCGCGGGAGATGCCTATTGGTGGCGATGAGGTTCGCAACCCATCACACCGCATCTCCCGCGGGGCGAAAAGAGAAGGATGGAGTGCCGCATCGGTTAAAGTGTGACAGTCCATTCTTTCTGCCATTCTTTCTGTTAGTTAGTTAGTGCGTTAAAAACAATTGTTTACTTTCTGTTATTCGTAAAACTCCATATTTAATAATTAATGTGAATAAAAAAGGTAATATTTTTTTTTTATATAATTTTTAATAAATATGATTTTCTTCTATATTCGCCATAATTTTGTGTTGTAGATGTTAAATGTTTCTTTTTTGAATACTTAGTATACAACACTCACTTTAATAAATAAAAAAAATTAAATACCAAACACATTTCGGACACACAAGCCCTTCATCAGTGATATTCTATAAATATAAATATTATAATTTTTTTTCACAAATGTGGTTCGTTTTGACAGATGTTTAACATTTTAAATGTACGTTTTTCTTAACTAAGGCATTATCAAATGTTTAATAATGTCAAAGTAAGTCTAAAGGTGTCGTCAAAAAAACTTCCAAGAAATAGCTGTTTTCATTCATATTAATGATTTTTTTTTTTTTTCTTTTTCGTTTGAATAAATAATTAATGTATGCATGATTTTTTAAATATACAAAATAATAACTTTTTTTATTATCTATTTGTATGTAGTCCACATAAAATAGATTTTTTAGTATCATGTTGAACTAAAATCGTTATAGAAATATAGAGCAGATCTCACATCTTTTTAGATAAAATCAGGAATTCGTTTTAATTTTTTTTAAAATTAATAATTCAGATTTCATTATCACTATAATTATTATTATATTCTCAGTGCGGGTAAGGGTGAGCTCAATAGTATTAATGTGTCAGGAAGCTTGAGCTTATTAGATAAAAACACACGCTTAGGGTTCTCGTAAAAGGTTATCGATAATGTGAGGATTCTTGATAGATGTGTGTAGGCCACGAAGATAGGGGTTATATTCAAACGGTTATATTACTCGAGAAAGAGTATTGTGGGAAGATATTGAAGCCAAATAAATCAATTGTTATTTTTAAATTTAAACAGTATTTTACAAAATATCAATGGAGGTCGAAGGGATCAAATTTAATACAATTTTATTTTTCATAAAAAACAAACGCACCATCACGCCGTTTCAGAAAATGTTTTCAGAAATAAAGGGGTAAAACTGTCCCTCCATCTCTTACGTTGTCTTCCAGGTGCAAGGTATATGCGAGTCTCTCACTACCCATTCTGGCTACATAGTATCCAGTATCTTCACATGGATTTCTTTCATCGAATAATGTCCTCTATTTTCCATAAAATGTTCTTATTTTTGCGTTACGGACAAGATCTCTGAGAGTTTTTCCAGTAATGGATCTTTGGAGCTTCATCTCAGGGTGCTCTTAAAAGCCCTTTGGTTCATAGTGTATCGGCCCACTTCTCTACAGCATGCAGACATGATAGGTCGCTTGCGTCGTCGCGATTAATTACATTCAAAATAAACATAATTAAATAGTATTGTAAATAGTATAGTAAAATGTATTGTAAATAGTATTGAAAATACTATTGTAAATAGTACAATACATTCAAGGTAATCAAGATCCGTTTGAGGATTAATTGTATCTCAATAGAGACGAAGATGTAAATTGTTTTTTTTTAAACAGAATATGGTGGTCGAGGCGTTTACAGGACTTATAACCTGTCATTGGTTAGGTTAAGCGATCGCTTTATGTTAACAACATTCCCCATTCCTCCCTTCTTACAACCACCACGTCTGACAAATTTTTGAAAGATGTATATATACTACTATTTTGAGAAACACTTCACATTTTTTAGTTCAATCTACACTAGCGCCGTCTATTAAGATTAGGTTTACACCTAAATAATAATGCTGACGCATTAAGCAGAAAATCTTTATTATTGCAATGTGAAAGGCTGTGCAATTATCATACATTGCTAGATGACGCCTGGAGATGGCCCTCCAAATTTTATGCTTTTTAACTTGGACCAGTTTTTATACAACATTTTGAATGTATACAAATACTTGTAGACAAATAATGGATTTTACCCATTGCGGGTTAATCATTTTTAAGGATTAATTGTATCTCAATAGAGACGAAGATGTAAATTGTTTTTTTTTAAACAAAATTTAGGAATGTTGTTAACATAAAGCGATCGCTTAACCCAACCAATGATAGGTCATAAGTCCTGTAAACGCCTCGACTACCATATTCTGTTTAAAAAAAAACAATTTACATCTTTGTCTCTATTGAGATACAATTAATCCCAAAAAATGATTAACCCGCAATGGGTAAAATCCAGTATTCGTCTACAAGAATTTGTATATATTCAAAATGTTGTGAGATCTGTTGGTGTTGATCAAATGTTTTATCTTAACGATTTTATTATAATACTATAAGAAATGTATAATAATTTCAGCTTTTATGGAACTACTAATTCATTTATATTATCAATATGATATCAAAGACTGAGACGAAAATTTCCCCCCTCTTGTGTCCTTCCTCCATGGGTGATCTATTTATCCGGCCTAGAGAAATAATTATTATTACGAAGGGCGTTTATTTAATGTCATTTGCACCACTTTTGCTGCGAAAATGGATGAGAGGATAAATTAAATCCAACATTTTCTTTACCATTAATCTGCTCTTAGTAAGCAAGTGTGCCTGATTTTCCGATAATTTTAACGTAACCAATGTATGAAATTCATTCAATTCTTAAAAAATGTAAGTCAATAAAACTTTATTAAAATGTTTACTTTGTTTGGAAAATAAATTATTCCAAATTTATATCGATATCAAAAAACAAATGCATATCTTAAACTTTTAAATATATTAATATAAAATACTTTTTATTATTAACCACGGTATGGTTATTATAACTTAGTTATTTTATCGCCTCGATGAAGCTTGGTTACAAGCGAAACTAGTTTGCATAAATTATAATCACCTTACCACATTTAAATGCAAAATATTATATTTTATGGAAATGACATTTTTCGCCCTTCTAAGGATATTGATACAAAAGACATTTGATATTTGACATTTGATACGGCCTAAGAAGGGCGAAACATGTCATTCTCATAAAATATTTAAAACTTCTAGGAAACTGACGTTTTCATTCGTATTGATTATTTAATATTGAATTTTAAATCATTGTTCAAGAAAAAATATATATTGTACAATAATGGAAAATTTTATAAAAAAACATTGTTTGATTACGTATTATGTAATAGAATATTAATAAATGCAGACCGTGAAAAATATGGGAAGACTGCGTGGAAGAGGAAAGAGGACTGAGAGAAACTAGATAGATCTGGAGAATGAAAAGAGATGGCCAGGGAGGGAGTTGTGGAGGAGGCCGAAGCCATGACCCGGATTTAGCGTCGAGAAGAAGGAGAAGAAGATATAAAGCATCATATTGCCTATAAATATTCCATATATTTTATTATCGAATGATCGTTTCAAACTTTGAGTCGAAGCCATTACTTGATGGTTTAACATATTTAAAAATAAAAATATACACTTTTTCACGTAGTATAAACCACTTTATTTGAGTAAGTAGCGCCAACCGGTTTCACTCTGTAGCGAGCTTTCTCGGGGCTATACAAATAATGGTGTGTATACACAGTTTGTGTGTAGTCCTGCGGAAGCTCGCTACAGAGCGAAGCCGGTTGGCGCTACTTACTCAAATAAAGTGGTTTATACTAGGTGTAAAAGTGTTTAATTTTATTTTTGATTATTTTAAACATTTGTAAGAAACACAATGACCCTGTTGTATAGGCTGGCACAAACCCCCGATCGGTACGTGTCAACGTTAATACTCAACAAAGCAAGAGCATGTAACACCCGGCTTACAGTTACAGTTTAGTGCCTAAACTTGTTTTCATACCCGAAAAGTTTACTGGATCATGTTCCGGAGTACGAACCGGCGATAGTTGGGGTTTATCTGCTATAGCTTAACTAACACTTACTCTGAGCTCTTACGATCTTCCGGCACTGTGTTCTAATTTGTAATAGGCATTAGCATTCTAGTATACTTTATTTTGGAAGTGATATCTCAAGAATACATTAAAAAAAACATCTTTATCCAAAAAGTGATTCTTTATATTATAAATTATCAATCTATAAAACTAAGGATCACTGATTGAAAGGCGAAACACGTCATTCATATAAATTAAAATAAAGCTTCTAGAAAACAGATGTTTTCATTCGTATTATTTATAAATAATATATTTGAAACTCTTCGTGAATTTTTATTTTTCTTCGTTTTGTCCTGTCACACCTCCGTGGTGCATAGGGCCTCAGGGAACCTTCTCCACTCGACTCTATCGCAAGTGAGGCCTGCTGCCTTAACTTCGTTCTGCAGGGCTCTTCTCCAGGTGGCTCTAGGTCTGCCTTGCTTTCTCTAGACTAGTCTAGTGCGCCCTGAACGATGCAAGCTGGGTTCCGTCTCAGAGTGTGACAGATCTACTGCCATTTGCGTCTAGCGACTTGTTCTCTAATCGTCTTTTCGCCTGCCATGGTCCATAGAACGGCATTTGACACTGTTTGGATCCAATAGATTTTGAATATTGAGCGAAGGCACCTATTTATAAACACCTGGATTTTACCAATAACGTCCGCGGTAGATTTCCAAGTCTCACATCCGTACAGCAGTAAGCTATTAACGCTACTGCTGAATATTTGGAGCTTGAGCTTTCTCGAAATGATATTGGAACGCCATACAGGGCAAAGCATACCGAACATTAAATATTTTTTTGGGATATGTCGTAAAAAAACACATCTCACTAGGTGGATAAAATAAATATATGAAATTTGGAGCACATTAATTTTGGTTAAATAAAGTTAACACCAAATAAAATGAGCTGCGAGGTTTATTTCAATAATTTATTTATATTTCACAATTTTGCCTTAATAGAGAAAACAAAAACCAAAAATTTACATGTTTATTGAAAAACCCCCGTATCTGTAAATAAAAAAATTAAAAATTTCAATTAAAAAATGTTTTTTTCCTGTTATTACGAAGCCCCGAGGAAGCTTGGGTACAAGCAAAACTAGTCGGCAATTAAAATAACCGAATACTAAAAAAAAATAAAAAAAGAATTTAAATAAAATATTTTCATATTCAGTTCAACATATTTTAATTGAACCTTTGTTATTTTAGAACAAGTGCGCCTTCTTATAATATTTTTAATTCGCATTCGTTGTTAAAATAACTTCTCATTAATTTAAAACGTTAACGAGATAACAAACGAAACTTTCAAATTCGTAATAAAGAGGATTACTCTTAAGCTTAAAAGTTTTCAAGATTAGACAATGTTTATTCATTTCATTGTTAATTACCTTCCAAAATAAAGAAGAAACGTAAATGGTTTGTGAAGTTGAAAAAGTAGGACCGATGTTTTCCTCTTTGACAATTAAGATTAAGTTTTTTTAATCGAACATATATAATAACATAAAAAAACGGTGCAAATGAATACTAATTTACTATAGCGGAACGCTGGTGTTATGCGGAACATCGTTTGGAATACCCTGTGCTAGAATATTAATAAACTTTGTTTACGAATTTTTTTATCAATTAAAACATTTTTTCCCCCTTTAGAGTTTATTTTTATCGACATGTTTCGAAGGCTTTTACACCTTCATCATCGGGAGATATAAACGATCCCTCTACTAAATCAATAGCTTTAGAGCAATTAAACACACTTAACTCAAAACTTTTATCTAAAAAATCTTTTCAAAATTTAACCCATTGACATTTCTATTGTTAGGTCCCTGGTACTTGCCTAAGTTAACTAACACACGTTATATTATATTTCTAGGTTCTTGCACTCATTTTTTAAATAATTTTGGTAAGTTTATATCGCTCTCCGATGATGAAGGTGTGCCTGTGAAACATGTCGAGAAAAAAATTAAAAGTGGAAAAAAACAGTGATTTAATTCTTGAAAAATTCATCATAATGGAGTTCCACAGTGTTAACGCCTTAAGTTTATCTAAAATTTCTAAATCTTTTTTAAATTGATATAATATCATCAAAATGTTAAAATATGTTTAGTTATAAGTAAAACATTTATTTGTGCTGTTTTTAGCCCTTTCAGTTGTTGGATGATGTTAAATATATTAAATAATATGTTAATATGCTTTAAAGAAAAAGTCTTTTAAGTTTATGATTGTAACACCTGAAGATGCCTTCTTCGGTTGGCGAAAAAACTGTCGCGATAATTTCATGGAAGTTAAATAAATAAATTGTGATAAGATAAATTGTGTTATAACATTGTTTTGAAGTAATCAGTTAATAATGTTATAGTGTTTCCGCCAAAACAATGGATTGTCTCAAATAATATATTAAAATTGAATTTCTTTAACTAGCTCAAAGATATTATGAAGATGGCGCCTCAATTATTACATAATAAAGACTCGAGAAGTGCATAGAATTTAAAAAAGGTAAAACCTGTATTTAGCATAGTTGAAAACAATACAAGTTTAATAAAAAGTTTGAATGAAAGATCGAGTCACTCGGTGAAGTTAGCAGAAGTAAAATTACTTTGCTCGAAAACTGTAAAGTGTGCCAGCTACAATATTGTGGAGTAGTTATTTCAAAGTACCGAGAAAAGGAAGATCTTTTTTTAGAATTGATTGTCTACTTCGGGAGAATATAAATAAATAAATAGGGTTAAAGGGAATTTACAAATGAAGATAATTAAACATTTCAGTTTTGATAAATTATGACGAATCAAGCAGTTACGGGTCAAAGTGATCCTGGAACAATCTATAACAACAGGGAATTACGTTACATTAATTCTTTGAACAAATCTTTTTTGGTTTTGAACTGCGGCTGAATTTGCATCTTTGACTGATAGTCTTAGTTTATCATAATATTAATAAGTTGTAACGAATTAAAGTGAAATGGTTTATAATTCATGCATGAGCTGCAAATTGAGTATGCCATATTTCATAACTATTTTTATACTGCAAATGTAGCCAGCCGCACTATAGGGGTCAACGTCCTATTTATTGTTTAGTGATGTTAAACGTCTTGAACAATGATGTAAAACTCCATATTACATAATTTATACGAATGAAAACGTCTTTTGCCTGAATGCCTGAAGGATGCCGGAAGAATCTGGTCTGGAAGAACAAGCACATGCGTATCGACAGTAAGATCAGAATTTATAAAACAGGCATGCGACCTATCATGACGTACGTTGTAGAGACGCGGGCCGACACTGTGCGAACCAAGGGACTACTAAGGACATCGGAGATGAAGGTCTTAAGATCAATTACTGAGGGAACTCTCCGAGATTGTATCCGGAACATAGACATAAGAAAAATTTGCGAAATATAGGATATCGTCTAGTGGAGCAGATCCAGAAGAAGATACTGGAAGGACCATGTAGCCCGAATAGATGGTGACAGACTTGCATATACAGCCGCTTATGAAATCCCCTCCGGACACCGCCCACCTGGAGACCGCCTAAGAGATGGAAGGTCAGCTAGATCTCATCATCCGACGAGACATGATTTCTGTGTCACAGAACGTCAGATCTATTAAAAGATGAAGAAGAAGAAGTAAATACCATGTTTCGCCTGTCTAAGGCATTATAAAATGTCTGCAAATCAAAAGACATTTGACAATATCTTAGTCAGGCTATATACGTCATTTAAATAAAATATAATAAAACCACTAGAAAACAAACGTTTTAATTTGTATTTATTTATACAATATAAACTTTTTCTACACTTTGCTTACACGTGACAAATAATTTGAATTGTATTTAATGTCGATACATCAGTGCCGAGCACACAACAGTGACAAATCGCAAATTTGGTATAAGAAGGATGGGAGTTTACCTTGTAGGTAGACAGGTCCTGAACGACGCAGGCCAGCACCGCCTCCCGCCCCACGGTGGCGGTCACGTTGGTTATCGGCGCGCTGAACTTCGGATCCGCTGGAAATAGACAATAGACGTTCACTAATGATAATATATTGACTATTCCCGATAGATTCAGTAAGAGCGCTCGGCTACGGTACTCGGCTTGGCTAAATTATCTTCTGCTCAGAGGTTTAGTGAGTAAACATTTTAATGATAGAAATTCTATTTATTTTGCAAAGCTTGGTATTTTGATGGTTAACTTAAATATTATTTTGTTTGAACAGTGATATAAAATACAATCATGTTTTCAATTTAAATTTCTTTGTATTGTAGAAATTTATCGTAAATAACAAAAATACATACATATAATTTTCATGAATTAAAACACTTTGTTTTCCACCATTAAAGCCTTCTTTTAAAATTATATTATAATAAACGGTGTTTTAATTCATTAAAAACGAGATTAATCCATTCCTTGGGGTCATTACTTTATCAACAACAAAAAATCCCTTATAATATAATATAATAAAACTAACGTAACTAGCAATCACGCCGTCTCTAAAAAGGGTACGTGGAACGCTTCACTGTTCATTTCTGACATACGTCTATCATTTTCTCAACATGCATACATCGTGGCATGCATGCCCGTCGATTTCTCTCTAACACGTGGCCGTTATTTAATATTTGATTGATTTGACCCTACCACGTTTCCCTGGTGTTCCTTTATATTTTTTTCCATTTTTATGGTCAATGTAAACTTTATCTCTCTATATCCATCATTCTTTCTTCGTTTATTCTTTCCATGTGTCCAAACCATCTTAATGCCCCTTTAATTATTTTGTTAACAACACTTTCATTCTCACTGAATCCCGTTTTAATAGTTAACTTACATATTTTTTGTTTAAACAGTGATTTAAAATTCTTTATTTAGTAACTTATATTAAGGAAAATGTTAGTGGAGTGACGAGTTTGGACTTTCGGTTTTATCAAATGATTAATATTTAAAAATGTCTGAGCGCAGGGAAATGTAGTACTCGTTATATCGTATTCTCAGGTTTTGTCATTATTCACGAGTCCCAGGATCGTGCGCGACACTTTTTTCTCGAAAGTGTCCAGTAGCTCTGTGGATTTAGCTATCAATATCCTTGCTTCGCATCCTTATGTCACCACTGTTCTAATAACTGTTGATTGGGTTGATTTTAGTTTTGTTGTGAACACTTCTGGACTTCAGTACCTGTAGTAAACAGAATGATATTCTTTCCTTCTATATTCGCCATGACCTTGTGTTGTGTATTCACATTAGAACAACTTGTTGATAACTTTGTATTATCACAACACTTATTTACATCGTATACAGACATGTTTCGGGAAAACAGACTTCCCTTCTTCTGTGTATAGTTGATGAAATTTTAATCTTCATCAACTATGGTATACGTAGAAGAAGGGAAGTCGGTTTTCCCGAAACATGTCTGTATACGATGTAAATAAGTGTTGTGATAATACAAAGTTGTTCGAATGATATTATGTTCCCACTAGATCAAGAAATTACTTCTTCTTCTTCAAGTGCCCTGTCGGGTCCCCCCAACGTTGGCGATCACCTTGGCGAACCTGTCCCTGTCCTGCGCCGCTCGGAACAGCTCCTCAACACTTCGGATGCCGGTCCACTCCCTCACGTTTCGCAGCCAGGACATTTGTCTCCTTCCGGGCCCTCGGCGTCCCTCAATTTTTCCCTCCAATATCAGTTGAAGAAGGTGGTACTTTTCCCCACGCAGTATATGACCCAGATATGAGATCTTTCGAACTTTGATAGTTGATAACAATTCTCTGTCAACTTTAGCTCGCCTCAGGACTTCGGTATTGGTAACCATGTCTGTCCAGGGAATTCTGAGCATTCGGCGATGGAGCCACATTTCAAATGCTTCCAGTCTGTTCATTGAGTTAACTTTCAGGGTCCAAGTTTCACACCCGTACAATAAAACAGACCACACAAGAAATTACTAATCTTGAATAAATAAGATAAAAAGTTAATTTATAAAGTAATTGTTTTAAATTTTAATTGTATCTCAATAGAGACGAAGACGTAAACTGGAAACTGAACATGGATGATCATTGTGTTTACAGGACTTATGACCTGTCATTGGTTGGGTTAAGCGCACGCTTTATGTAATTACAACATTCCCCATTCCACCTTTGTTATTTGTGATCATGCATGACACATTTTTGGAAGATGTATATATACTTCAAAATCCATATTTATCTTCACGTGGCAGTTTCAGTCAGCCATCTATGTAGATTTGGTTGCACTAGTGAATTTTTTTTTTCAAGAATTAACCTATACAACCGACCCACCAACGCCATCAATGGAGAATGATTTTCGGCATTTAGTAAACTACCTTATTAACACAATGTGAAGGCTGTTGACCAACATATTGTCAGAAGCCGCTAGGAGTATTATTCCATTCTATATGCCAAAGAATTTTGACCAGAATATTTGAAGACCAAATATTTGTGAATGTATACTTATACCTGTATACAAATCCTGGATTTACACCAAAGGGTGGTTAATTCAAATTTTAATTGTATCTCAATAGAGACGAAGACGTAAACTGGAAACTGAACATGGATGATCAAGGTATTTACAGGACTTATGACCTGTCATTGGTTGGGTTAAGCGCACGCTTTATGTAATTACAACATTCCCCATTCCACCTTTGTTATTTGTGATCATGCATGACAAATTTTTGGAAGATGTATATATACTTCAAAATCCATATTTATCTTCACGTGGCAGTTTCAGTCAGCCATCTATGTAGATTTGGTTGCACTAGTGAATTTTTTTTCAAGAATTAACCTATACAACCGACCCACTAACGCCATCTATGGAGAATGATTTTCGGCATTTAGCAAACTACCTTATTAACACAATGTGAAGGCTGTTGAACAACATAATTAGTTAAATAAACCCTCAGAAATGTCATACGTATTTATGTATAGATAATAAATAAGTATATTTTTAACATATGTCGTATCACTAAAACAGTCATAAATTCTTACTGATAAAGTACATATAAATATCTGCATGTTCACAAAAGAAACGAAATTGAAATAGAAATGAATATATTTTATCTTGAAAACACCTTTTTATTTTCCACTAACTCACTACAATAGCGGGGCGGCAGGAGTTTTCAACAAAGTTTACACTCTGATAGGTGAGAGGAGGAAAAATTGTAAATTTACTAACTTTTCCTTATAGCTAAACTAACTGTATAAAGCCGTTGAAACATTTGCACTGTCACGGATAATTGATCTTATTTGTGCAGTGTTTTAATAAATATAATTTTAATTGATGTTCATATGCTTAAGTAAAATGTACATAATATTTTTTTTTGTGAATGTATAATGTGAATGTGAAGTTAAGCATAGATTTGTAACATATATACAACCTCCAAAAATTTGTCTTACATGGTCATAAAGAAATAGGAGGAATGGGGAATGTTGTAATTACATAAAGCGTGCGCTTAACCCAACCAATGACAGGTCATAAGTCCTGAAAACACCTTGATCAACCATATTCAGTTTCCAGTTTGCATCTTCGTCTCTATTGAGATGCAATGAAATTTCATAAAATGTACATATTTAAAAAAAATTACATTATAATGTTGATAATATAATAGTATAATATTTTAAATTATATGTGAAATGTTTAAAATTGCCAAATCATTTTTCGCTAGCACTGTATTGATAAATATTTTTCTTATTTTAATAATTAATATTTTTTAAATAAATTTCTTGGTAGAAGTTCATTTTAAATAATGAAATCAAGAAAAAAATTATACGAAATTTCTTTATTATTATTTATTTAGTGTGCTTTCACTTGTGTTTATCGTCGACCGGCAGCTTGCTGTCATCTTCTGGTCGAAACCGGTCGACGGTGAACACAAGTGGAAGCGCACTAAATATATAATAATAAAAAAAAAAAATTTTAGGCATCCTTCAGAAAAACTGTATATTAGTCAAAATAATTATGTTAAGTAAATATGTCTGAAAATATTGCAAAATGCCATAATAAATAATGAATGCGTGATAAATAAAATCAAGAAAGGGTCACTAAGATGGTTTGGACATATGGAACGAATGGATGAGAGAAGAATGGTTAAAAAGGTATATATACAAGTATTGTGAAAATAAAAAGAAGTCAAGGAAGGCCAAGGAAGACATGGCGTGACCAAATTAACCAATTACTGAAGGCGGCTATGTTTGAAGTAGAAACAATCGACTAGCGTGCATGTCATGATATGTGAATGTAGAAGAGGCGCGAGAGTTATGCCAGGAAAGAACAATGTGGCGATCCTTTCTCTCTGCCTACCCCTTCGGGGAAACGGCGTGATGGTTAGTTAGTTAGTTAGTTACTTTGATGTTTCTGCCATGTGTTCATTCGTCGTTATTTTAAAGTTATAATGAAATCATGTTTACTGCCAGACATTCATTTTGCATGGGTTTTCCAAGAGTGATAGAGTTGAAGGGAAATTAAAAAGCCTTTTGGCAACTGATGTTTCACAAACGAGAAGGCAATTTGGCTGCACGTTGCTCTGAAAGGAGAACCGGCCGGCGGACGGCCCCTTGTTAATGCCCCGTTACGAGCTCCGAGTAGGTACTACCCTAGTAGGCGCACCGGCCTTCTTTATGCACTGTTAACAGAGTACTTACTCAATATTGGGTAAGGAAGACTGGTCATTGGAATTATTTAAATATTCAAGATATCTTTAAAAAAATATATCTGCCATTTTTTGACGTATCTGTTTTGTGTGATTTTGGGTAACAATGTGTGATTTCTCCTTCTCGACCGACGTTTCAGAGATCGTTGCAGTCTCCATCTTCAGAGTAATGTGGTGGTGGTAATGTCATTAAGGTCATTATCACCACCACATCAACCCGAAGATAGAGACTAAAACGATCTCCGAAACGTCGATCGAGAAGGAGAAATCACTGAAGGCGGACGTTGTTACCCAAAATCACACAAAACATATTGCTGCCAACCATGAAAATCTACCCAATTATTTGACCTATTAATCGTTAAAATAAAAATAAATATTATAAATATTTGTGAATGTATACTTATACTTGTATACGAAATCCTGGATTTTCACCAAAGGGTGGTAAATAGTATAAGTTGACAAAGAAATTAAATACAAAACAAGACAATTGAAATAGTCCAAAACCTTGTTTTTCCATTATTATTTTTTTAAATTACATTAACTACCTTAAAGATCATCGTAGCAGAGAGGCAAGAGCTATGACTGCCACACCAAAAGTCTCAGGTTCGATTGTGGCGATGGCTATGTGACGTTGTAACACTGTGTTTGGTCTGATATAGAGTTCACGTGACAATAAAATGGCGATAGAATAACTACCTTTCACATGTTTTGAGAATCAACGAATTAACCAATTTTAAGTTAAATTTTATTTATTACATATTTTAAACTAACAAACAGCGCTTGTCCCAAGGCGTAAAAAGAGAGGATGGGTATCCCTACGTTTTATTTTGCTTCGTATACATCTACATCTTAGCATCAAATAATCATGTTGTATTTTCTTCTTGTTTGTGTTTTATTTGTCTTATCTGTAAATGTTCAAATATTTCTGCTTAGTGCTTCCCAATCTTAATAGATGACGCTAGTGTAGAGTGAACTTAAAAATGTAAAGATATTCGTGGGATTCTAGCATATATACAAGTTCCAAAAATTTGTCAGACATGGTGGTCATAGGAAAGGCGGAATGGGGAATGTTGTTATACATAAAGCGATCGCTCAACCCAACCAATAAGGTCATAAGTCCTGTAAGCGCCTCGGCCACCATATTTTGTTCCCAAAAAAAAATTATGTCTTCGTCTCTATTGAGATACAATAAGTCCTCATATAATAATGAGATATTTATACTTATAGATATATGGTAAAATAATAAAACTCTTTGTATTTAACCACGGTATGATTATTATAATTGATGCCAACTAGATTCTCTTGGATTCAACTTCATCAAGGCAATATAATAACTATTGATTATTCTTAACAATAGAAGAAATTCAATTCATCTCATTCTAACTTTCAGTTATTATATTGCCCTGCTGAAATTTGGGTCAAAATAAAACTAGTTGGCATCAATTATAATTACCATGCTGTTGCAAAATGAATATTTTATTTACTAACTAACTAACTAACCATCACGCCGTCTCCCCGAAAGGGTAGGCAGAAAGAATGGACTGTCACACTTTTACTGATGCGGCACTCCATCCTTCTCTTTTCGCCCCGCGGGAGACGCGGTGTGATGGGTTGCGAACCTCATCGCCACCAAATTTTATTTTATATCTATAAGTTTAAAATGTCTAACCACAAAGTGAATGCTTCATATGAAAATTTAAAGAAATATTAATTAATAAAAACATTTTTTTTATGAAAACTGTTAAAGTAAAAATGTTTTACGTTTTCCCAAAAATATAAAGATGGGCTCGTTTATACACCATAAACACAATGTGTGACGCCTCCCCAATGCGCGCCAACATATTCCCTCCCACCATTTTAGGTTATAAACGTATTACGCATATTTAACGGTTATCTCATTTTTTATAGAATTTTTATTCATGTCTCTTTGAAATATCGCGGCGTTTATTTTGACAAAGCCTTTTTTAATGCTAGTTAACGAAAATTGCTGTGTTGCGCTGAGACCGTGAAAACCCCGCTCGTGTTTTCCATACCTATCGTGGAAATCCTAATGGGAATATAGAACTTAAGAAAAAAAATAATCAAACTGAACTTTTCATTTTTTCACCATAAACATGTACTAAAGTTTACTTACATTTTCACGAATTTCGCGCTCATTTTTAAATATAGCATTATACAATCGCGTGTTTATTTTCTCAAATGACCAATTTTATATATTATAAAAAACGAGAAACAATATCTCAGGGTATAAATTAAGTAACAACAAAAAAATACCCCGTTTTCTACTTGAAATTGTACCGTGAGCCATAAATGCCGCCTTTTTACTTATCGCACCAATTACGCTCAAGGCGCGGTGATGTACCATATATGTTATAGTTACAAGTATACATATTTTTTAGCTGAACGAAGCGTACTTTACAAAAATAATTTTAGGAATTCTTTTGATGTAGGTATTTAATATTTTTCCCATAATATTGTATTCTATTGAAAAGAAAAATGATTATAATTTTTTTTAAATAATACAAAACACTTTTTATAGAATTATTTAAAAAACAATTCAGGTGTCATAAATGTTAAATCTGAGTTTGTAATAGCTTATCTTGAAGTGGAGGCCTTGGAAACATAGAAAAGGCAAAGGAAGACCACAGAAAATGTGGACGGAAGATGTTCCTTCTTGTATCGTATCGTAGGTGGCAACAGATAGCCCAATATAAAAAAAATGTTGGAAGAGTTTAGAAGAGGCCTTTATCCAGCAGTGGAGTAAAATTGACTGAAAAGAAGAGAAAAAAGAAGAATATCTTATTATTGTATATCATTAAAGATAATCCACAGTAAAAAGTGTTGTCAAATATACAATAATGTTATAAAACTTCATATTAAGATTTGAATATGCATTAAAATGCTATTTTTTACAAGTTTTATTAGTATTACTGTTAAAATTTAAAACTATAATATCACAATTTCTATTTATTCACTGTAAGTGTCGCGACAGCTGTTTTGCCAACCTATTGGCATCATCAGGTGTTACAATAAACTCCTTATTGTTTATGGCAGATTGTCGGGTTCTGGAGCAGCAAGGCTGGGAGGTGGCGGCCAGAGACAGGACGGGATGGAAACGTTTCTTGGAGGAGGCCAAGTCCCACCAAGGGTTGTAGCGCCGGAGAAGAAGAAGAAGAAGATATTGTAACAGTATTTTAAATTTTAACAGTACTAATGTTGAAGTATCATAGTGTTTCGGCCAAAACAATGGACTATTTAAGTTTTATTATATTAGAATTATATTTTTTTGGAGTGGCGTATTTCCCTTTAATAAGGTATAATCAAATGATATTTATTTATGTCATGGCAATGTAACGTTTTCATAAAAATTTAAACAGTTTGTATGAACCGTTTTTCTAATCTACACTAAAAATATTTATCTTGTGATGTCTATTTTTCTTATCACTCTAAGCAATCGTATAACTTACTCAATGGTACATTTACATATGGCGATACGTTAATCAGTTGGTAATCAATGTAATTGAAGCTGTTCGCTAAGTCCTCACTCTGAAGCATGTAGGCACATAATATTATGTAGATAGTACTAGCGGCAGTTGAACGGAGTTACCTAACTTCATTAAAGAGAGATTCTGGCTTTGCACCAAGTGGAAGATCTACCAAAAAGAGCTCCCGCCCAATTAACCCTCTTATCACCGCTCTATTAAACTGGCATAGAATTTGCGCCACGTGCGACTGTGGCCAATGAATGTTGCTATCTCCGGTTTAAAATTACTTTGTTTAATTTTGTTTGATTTTTAAGTCTCAATACATCGAATCCACTTAAAAAAATATATATAGATTACGATATCGATTCTCGTAGCTTTCCACATTTTTTAATACAATAGGTTATTTGAATTCGATTACTTACCTCCATCTTCAGATGTCAATATATAATAAAAACTAAACAAAGAAAGACTAATAAAAAACGCATTTAAAAATCAATGAAAATTCTGTTATTAGTTGATGTATTTTTTTGTATACAGTGGGTCGTTTGAACCCAATTACTGTATACAATTTGTTTTTCAGCTATAATATTGATTCTCATGACATGTGATAGGTAGCTAGTCTTTCGTCATTTTATTGTCACGTGAATTCTACACCAGACCAATGACAGTGTGACAATCACACTGCCATCACCGGGAATTGAACCCAGGACCTCCGGTATGGTATTCGTAGTTCTTACCACTCTGACACGAAGATCGTCGAAGGTTTTAAATGTATTAAGAGGGGGAAAACGGCATTTGTTAATACTCTAGTATTCGTTAATAGTGATTAACGTATTAGATTTCTAGATTAAGTGGAAAAGCGCTGTGTGAACAGAGGTATTCTGCAAGTTATTATTGAAGACAGAAAATGTTATATGTAGAAAATATTCCATTCTCAACTATTTGGGAACAAAAAGAAGACGCAATGGGCTAAATCTGGTGAATACGGTGGGTGATCATTCAATTCGTAGCCTAATTGGTTTAATTTTGTCTGCACGACGGCCGATCTGTGAGAGTCTGCGTTGTCATGTTCGGAAAATAAATTTTATGCGAGCTAAACCAGGGTGTTTTTTCTTCAATTTGGCATTGAGACAGTCTAATATTGCTGTGTTGTAACCGTCAGCTATCGTTTTACCCTTTTTCAAGTAAATAATAAGACTAATACCTTTCGTATCCCAAAAAAACTGTTACTGGCTATTTGGGTTGTCTTCGCCTTCTTCGTTGGGCCCTAACTTCGTAGACTATTGCTTCGGCTCCAGCGTCAAATAATCAACCCACGTTTCATTAACAATAACGTATTGAACTAAAAAACCATCGGGTCACGTTTTATCTTCCCCTAAAGCTTCTCTGAATCCGTCACACGTGTGCGATTTTGATTGATACTGAGCAAACGTGGCAACCATCGCTCGAATATCTTTTTTCACATATTTTTTTTGTGTATGGATAGAGCATATGCGCTTAGTTAGTTGTTTGCAGCCTCTGCTAGTACACATATTTTGATTTGATGATTTGCCGTAGTAATATCATGGTGTTTATTGTCGATTTATGGTTTAGTGACGATATTTGGGGCCCCTGGATGGTCATCATCAAAAACACTCTTACGACCACAAAAAAACAAACTAATTATTCTTTTTGCTTAAAATTTTGACAGACGTCATGTGTTGGATGGCAGATTTCAAAACTAATATAGTGTTCGTTGTCACTTAACGATATCTATCGAAGGCCAGCTTTCCGTCAAACGAACTTCGTACCAATAGAGCCAAACTAGGTTTTATGAAAAAAAATATTTGGCAATGAAATCATAAAAATGTAGAAATAGATTTTTTTCTATTAAAATCTTAAATATGCGAGCTCTTATATTATAAGGGAAAATTATAAGGGATGGACCCTTATAATTTTCCATGGCCTATTTTAAGAACTACGAGTTTGGTCGGATAAATAATGTTTTTATAGTGGTGAAAATAAACGGAAGGCGCAAAAAAAACCATTATGTTACATCTCTAATTTATAAAAATGAACATAGGTGTTTTCGTTCCCAATGCATTTGAGCACTCTAACAGCTACCAATCGAGTTGAAATTTTGTACAGTTGTTGTTAGTAATGTTAACGTTTCAATTGATCCAATAGAGTATTGAAAAATAATTAAAATGGACATTACAATGCATGCCGGCCATTATCTAAGCCATTAGGAATCAATATACAGACTTTTTAATAATCCCATAAAGTAATAATTTCATTTAAAGCTGCTTTTTGTTAACGCGTTTGCTTCTGTCCGGCATAAAGTAGCTCGGAGAATATTTCATACGGCAAAATGATGGTTAATTCCACAGCGAGCATTAGGCTAAAGCCTGGGTCGAGTGTGGGTAATTGGGTTGCTATTTTGGCTGAAATACGGGGGTCGAATATCATCTAATGCTATGTAACAATCTAACAAAGGTAAATTTAAGCGCCCGCATTCATTTTAGAATTTACATAATGGTCGAATTAAGGAGCGTACGCCGCTGGACGGACTAGTTGCATTCGTTAGTTATCGAACTCGCCACTAGGTGCGGACTTTCCGTGGGAGCGACGTAATAAACTAGAGTACTCGCTTTTCAAACTTTGAAAATGTAAATAGAAATCCATTCACTCAAAAATAATTAACTTTTCAATTTGATGTACATAAAATGTTTATATATGTGAATTTTCGTTAATATCAACTAGCAACCTCATTGCCAATGATCGATATGAATGAAAACGTATGTTTTCTATAAACTATGATTTATGGGAGTTTCATGTATCGGCTTTCTATTATCAAATTGGCAATGATGATGTTTTCTTAAATCAATTATCAATACAACAATAACAACAAACCATCACGCAGTTTTACGGGAAGCCATAAGTATTGAGGTATCCATATGAGAGACCTCTTACGATATCTCAATAATGAGAGACCACAAACATACATAAAGACTAATAAGACTGAGCGACCCAGTGTTCGTTAGCTGACTTCCCCCACAACGATTCCTTAACGGTCCGCGCGCGCTCCGACGTACAGTCGCGTCAAAAAAAAATCACTGACATTACTTTCCGGACACACCCTGTATTAAATATTTTTCTTGTTCTTCTCCTTATTAGCCTTGACCCATTTAATTGGGGTCGGTTCTTCTTGTATGGCATTTCGATAGTATCTGGTGGGATCCAGTCTCTTTTGAATACGTCTCATCTATGGACCTACCACGTCCTCTGGATCACTTAGCCGATCTTTAAAATTGGATAACTGTGTCATTTTTTCCTCGATCTACCTTGACTCCGCACTCAACTCACATCGTTAATTTTTTTTTAATATTATTTATTCATCATTATATATCGAAACCAACATATAGAATACATACATGAAGAAAGTATTGTAATGTCTATAGCGTATAAATATTTATTTTATGTATATGAGAATCTTCTTCTTCTTCATCTTCTCCTTATAGACCTTTCGTCTGTTCCTGAAATCAGGCTGGCGTCTCTTGGGAGGTTGACTCCCAACTATCTCTCCATCTCTTCAGCGGTCTTCCGGAGGGACGGCAGCCGACAGGAATCTGATGCGCCACAGCGTGTGAGATTGTGGTGGGATCCATCCTCTGCACGTGCGCAATCCAGTATCTTCTGCATTGTCCGCCCCATCTCACGACATCCTCCACCTTGCAGATCTCGCGGATGGCCGTGTTCCTCACCCTATCTCGAATATATGAGACTGATACATCATAAAATGTTTAAATTACGTATTAAATTTTTTATTATATGAGTTTGTTGCGAAATCTGTTTCGCACCTGATGATGCCAACATAGGTTGACGAAACAGCTGTAGCGACAAACTTACGTGAATAAATTGTGATACGTTATAACAGTGTTTCAAATTTGAAGATGTTATTACTTTAATTTTGAAGTAATTTTATAACTATGAACACGATCGATTTACGAATTACATCTCAGTTTTACAAATCATTCATTTTGTCAGTTTAATTATCTTAGGCCTGTTTTTTCAAAACCAGGGTATTGTTAAGAATGACAATGAGCTCGCTAAGCGACACTTATGTCATATTTAAAAGATCCATTTTAATTCTAAGTAAACAATTACACTGATTCTGAATCCGAATATTGTTTAAATATATAGGCTTTTGCAAAAACTTTATTGACATTTTAATATTATTAATAATTTCTTGGTGGAATATAAAAATCAATATTAGACTAGTAATACACATTCTTTAGAAATCAGAATTGAGTTCTAAAGAATTTTTCAGACCTCTTAAGAAATCCCCATTAACCTCTCTGAATGTACCGCCCCCAGCGTGGGGCCATTTAAAACATGCTCAGATAGCGTACGGCCCCAGTGATATCTATTAGTGTACAGAATATTTAATAATTTATCGGTAAGGTACATGTTTTACAATCTAAAAAAATGATTTTTCGTAAATTTCATTAATATCTTCCTACTCGAGAGATTAATTGACGCAGTTGGGACCAAAATAAGACCCTGACTACCTTCGAGGCAGAGTGGTAAGGGCTCTGACTGACATACTGAAGGTCCCGGGTTCGACTCCCGGCAAAGGCAGTGTGATTGTCACACTGTCTTTGGTCTGGTGCAGAATTCACGTGACAATAAAATGGCGATAGATTAGCTACCTATCCCATATCATGAGAATCAATTTGACAGCTAAAAACAAATTGTATACAGTAATTGGGTTTAAACGACCTGTTGTCCAAAAAAAATTCTTCTTCGAACGACTAAAATAAGAGTATTGCAAACTATAGCAGGTATGACTATCATAGACAGGGATAGTTACAGGGTAAATAAGAAAATTCTGTCAGAAGGAAGACATCTTGAGGTGATGAAGGGAAAAATGAAGACACTGGAGAGACCTGGATAGGATGGATGATGCAAAATAACCCAAGTTGTTGTCCATAATACACCCGTGGTCGAACTCCAATAAGATGGAATAAAACCTTTCATTTCACTTCCAAGAACATGATTCTCATTCAAGAACAAATCAATGATTTAGAATAAAATGAAAAAGTAGAGGGAGGAATCTGTACAAAAATTTGATAGTTCAAAATAGTGCTTTGTTAACCATTAAAATAAAACGGAAAAGTTTTTTCATGCTTAAAATTTTGTGAAAACAAAAGTTTTTATTTATTTTATTTTAAATAATTGTAAATGTTTGAACTCTTTGTTTCGTTTCTTTTAATACATTCATGAAAATGAAAACGATTTTATTACACCATAGAAATATAAGTTTGCAACGATCAAAAATATTCAACAAAGTACTCAAACTAGCAGTTATATATTTATCATGCTAGCACGATATACGTTTTATTTTGATATGGTAAAAATAATTTTATTTTGCTTATTTCAAAATGTTATTCTTTAATAAGAAAATTACCATAGCAATTACAATTATGATTTAATAACATAATTACGTAGCCTACACGTAGGTATATTTTAAATAATTAAACAATTAAAAGGAACCAAAAAATTCATATTTATGTAAAATTTCATAAAAAAGACTTGCGTAATTAAATAAAGAAGTATTTTAGAAAAAAAGAAAATACCAAATTTGAATTTTCTTCCCAGCGTGGGTTTAGCAGGGGATTTGTTTTATTTCCATTTTGCTACGGGCCCTTTAAAAATCCATTCATTAATTACGTGGACATTTCGTGAATACGTTTCCGACCTTTCCACGAAAATAGAAAGTGGAACAAATGGAACGGCTCTTCACTCTGAGGACAATTTTACAAACAAGGACTCTCGAGAACCCATGGAATCAAGATATATCCCGATATTGAGTTTAACTGTACTCTAACAAGGTACTCATGGGTTGAGACCACGTAAGTCGCGTAGTTCAGAAATCCTTTAAGTTCATCAAAATTATTAAAAATATATATGGAGAAAATTCGGTATTCAATTCCAACTTATTATATAATATTTTTTCAAATATTATAAAAAAAACTATTTCTGGTAGGTCCTGTTTCATCTTCTTCGGCGTTACAACCCTTGGTGGGTCTTAGCCTCCTCCAAGAAACGTCTCCATCCCGAACTGTCTCTAGCCGCCACCTCCCATTCTTGCCCGATAGTTTACCACGGCACCATCCAACCATCGCGGTCTCGGCCTGTCGACCCTTCTTCTCCCTACTGGATTGTCAAATACCACTTTTTTGAGGAGCTGTAGATTCCCCATGCAGGTCAATTGCCCTTACCAGCGCAGTCTGTTAATGTTTATAAATTTGACCACGCTGATGTCCTGGTATAGATCTCAGAACTCTGTTTTGTCTCCTCAACATCTGACCATCCTTAATGGGTCCGAGGATTCTTCGGAAGATCTACCTTTTGAAGCAGTTTAATTTTATATATCTCCGATAGATATTTAATTTTATAAATCTCTGATAGATATCTCCGACAGCGACAGCATAGAATGTTTTACCTACCGGCCGCGAGAAACCAACCTGCCTCTGGTGAGACCGGTGGAAGAGCACTTAATCCGCTGAACGCGGTCTCCTCGGAGATCGACGTCTTTCATATTAGAAAAAGTACGTTCAGAAGGCAAATACTCTTAATTCTGGAGACTGTCCTGTCTTCCCAATGTTTTACCATCTCTCATGCGTTTCTGGTAGTATACTATACACAATATATTATTTTATCTGTTCTCAATAGATGCCTTATTTTGTAATGCTGTTGATGAAATAAAGTGATTTGATTTGATTTGATTTTACTTCATCGCGTTTAGTGAGTGTGTTAAGTCATCGAGACATATGAAAGAACTGGTCTGATTTTTAATATTAATTGAGGCCAAAGTATCATACGCATTCTAAGAATATTCGTTTTCCAACCTTTTGGCTGTTATAATTTATTCTGTTAACTAGGGAACCTAAATAAATTAACTCTTTCACAGTCTCAAGTTTCACGTACGTAGGTGTATAAAATGTAAATATTTCATTTATTTGACATATACTCTATTTAAAGTTTGTAATAATATCTTCGAAGATAAAAATGTATGAGTCACGACGTAATCCCGTTTGCCGTTAACAGATTTTGAAACAAGATTACTCTTTTAGAGGGGATAGATTGAATAAAACATTGATTTAACCCTAGAGTGTGTGATTTATATATTTTTGCTTTGTATGTGTATTGAAACACAATATATATTTTCGTATATCCATATTTTAAAAATAAAGCATGCCTCTTATATTAATCAGTGCTCATTTACCATAATTAAAATTACAACCAAGGATACTCTGGTGATTTAATTTTCTTCTTCGTCTTCCTTGTTGTTAACCTATGTGGTCTGTTTTCCAGAGTATTGCTCCTCCTGTGAGGTAGATTTCCAGTTGTCCTTCCATTTTATAAGAGGTCTTTCACGAGAATGACTCCGTTTTCCAAAATATCGAGGTAGTTGACGCGTAATAACAACAGAGTAAGAGTTAATATTTATACCACTCAATCCATAAATATTAAGAAAAACTTCGGTTGATTCATATATGTTTCATGAATCACTGTAGGGTTAAATTGTATATAAATTTAGGTTCGAATTTGATGATGCATGATTTCCGGATAAATGGGTTATTGTGATTTTCTTATACAGAATCACGTAATACGTTTCGAATGGTCACTGACTTAAATCTAATAAAATAAATGGTTCTGAATAAATCGAGGGCCAAAATACGTAATAAACTCATGGCATTAGCACTATGAATAGCATTTCTCCGATTATTTACAAAAAAAAATAGCTGTTTGTTCCATTTATTAATTTCTCGCGGGTTATGTCCGAACGCGCTTTCCTTACCTCAGCGAGCGCGGTTATTACCCGTGGCTCTTTCCGACTGAAATCTTGTTAGGTATGCTAAGCTATCAATCATTGGGGAGAAGGAGGAATTCCACTTGGGAGTTCACTTCTTTCAGCTGATTGGCGGCCGTATACATAACTTGGATGTCCTAAGCGATATAGGTCTATTTGTCTCTGATAACTACCTTCGACAAAGACACCATAGATTATTTTATTTGCCACGCTGCAGAACCAACCTTCCAATGGTTATGCCTGTGGGTAGGGCAATATCTCTACATGAGGGAGTTTGGTAGCTATCCGTGGCTTTATCCCACTGCATTCCTCTTGGGCATGCTGAGGACCAATTGTTTACAGATAAGAAGGGATGGGTGCACACTTACCCATTTCTTCAGACTTATCAGGGGATTCTTTGAGAATTCCGTCATCTTGGAGGCTATCCATCTTTATGTTCCGGATGGTTATCTTCGACAGCGTCAGCACAGACTGTTTTATCTCCCAACATGCAGAACCAACCTGCCTCTGGTGATGCCGGTAGGGAGAGCAATCAAACTGCTGAACATGATCGCTTCGGAGATCGATATCTTTCATATTTGTGAAAGTACATTCAGAGGACAAATACTCTTGACTTTGGAGAGTATCTTGTATTCCTAATGTCGAACCATCTCTCATGCGTTCCTGGTATTATATATTTATTTTGTTTTACCTGTTCTCAATAGATGCCTTAAATTATTATATAAAAAATGCTTGTAATGTCTTTTGAAAAAATAAACTGATTTGATTTGATTTGATTTGATTTGAATATTATTGTTTAATCGGGTCGCCTAGGAGGTCGACATATTTTGTGTAAGTTTGAGTTGCCAATCAATATTGTGATTGTTATCTTTGATGCGTAGTCTTTATGTATAATAAATGATCCATCCTATCATGTCGTCATAAGATATTTTTAAACCGATTGAATTTTAACTAATGAGGTAAGCTGAATATATAATATTAAATTATCCCGAAGATAACCATACTCTAACAAACTTACTGTACCAAAATATTTAAAGCCGGACATTTGTTTTAAGTTGTTAAATTTACAAAATATACTTAACATAAGGTTTATTGTCTAACTAACTAACTACCCATCACGCCGACTCTCCGAAGGGGTAGGCAGATAGAATGAACTGTCATACTGACATATTTCTCTCGCTTTCTCAACATTCATACATCGTGTCATGCACGCGCGTCGATTTCTCTGACTCCTCATGTGGCCGACATTCAATATTTGATTTATTTGATCGTTCCACGTTTTCCTCGGTCTTCCTTTTTTCCTAGTTCCATTTACATCGTTAAAATATATTTTTTTACCATTCTTTCTTCATTCATTCTTTCCATATGTCCGAACCATCTTAATGATCCTTTCATTATTTTGTTCATAACACCATCATTCGCACCGCATTAGCTTCTTGTATTTTTATTCGATACTCTATCATACACAGAGTATCCACACATTCGTCTAAGAGATGTTGTTTATTGTCAAAAATATATAAAATTAAAATCTTTACACAAATGACTTAACACCAGCATATAATAGTTTTTATTTATATGATCATACAAAAATAGTAAATAGTGTAATACTCGTATAACTTATTAGGTTTATTGAAAAAAAGTGTGGCGGTCCATTCTTTCTGCCTACTCCTTCGGGGAGAGTTAATTAGTTAGTTAGTACAATATTAAAAATAAGTTTATTTTTGTCAATTACAAATAAGAATCATTAACCTTTCCAAGTCGCCTGGAGTTTATACTGATGTGCCTATATTCTTTTTGTGTGTGGGTGTATCAAGAATACTCTCACTAATAGTCATTAAATAAAGTAAATACCGTAAAAACCTTATCATCAATATTGATTTAAGTACACGAAGCAACATTTAGCAATCAATTTGACGATGGATGAATTAACTCTTTGATTTACGGAATACAAATAAAGAAATCATTAAAAAATACTCCGTTCTGTAAACACAATAAAGGGAAAACATAATTAGAATTTAATAACTCTGGTATTTAAACGGTTTTCAAATAAATGAAAAGCAAATAATTTATTCGAAGTTTTAAAGATAAAAACTACAATTATGGATTTATTGATTCCTGAACTTCTGATAAACTACATATTGAATACACATTTTTTTTGTTTTTTAAACAATGATGTTAAACTATAGAAATCAACCTATGCCTCTGGTGATGCCGGTGGGGAGAGCAATCAAACTGTTGAACATGCTCGCTTCGGAGTTCGATGTCTTTCATATTCGTGAAAGTACGTTCAGAAGACAAATAATCTTGACTTTGCAAAGTATCTTGTCGAAGCATCTCTCATGCGTTCCTGGTATTATATATTTATTTTGTTTTACCTATTCTTAATAGATGTCTAAAACTATAATAATTGTTTCTAATATCTTTTGAGAAAATAAACTGATTTGATTTGATTTAATTTGATTCGATTTGATTTGATCGAATAAAATTATATGGGAATGATATATTTTGCCTTGCTAAGCCATTATCAAACATTTAATAATGCCTTAGCACGGTGAAACATATCATTCTCATAAAATATAACAAACCTTCTATAAAACTGACGTTTTCATTAGTATTAAAAATAAACATTTAATATGTGTTTTTTCAAGTTTGATTATATTTTATGGGAGTGACATATTTAGCCATATTTAGCATTAGCAAATATCCTGAAGAAAATTGATAATGCTTAAGCAAAGGGGCAATATGTCACTCCCATAAAACGTAATAAAAATAATAAAAAAACATACGTTTTTATCAATATAAAATAAAAACATCGATATTCTGTTTGCTGTTATTTTTTTTCAAAAATCTATATAAAAAATTAATATCAATTTGTTCCATATGTCCAAACAAAAATATATAATTAAAAAATAATATTTACAAACTTTTATTAGTTCTTTCACCATTTTATTTATTTTTTGTTAAAATCAACCGGTTTCGCTACTGCCGAGGCTTCGTCAGGATTAGAAAAGACACTGACACTCGTGTCTTTTGTAACTCTGACGAAGCTCCGGCGGGAGCGAAACCGTTAGGTGTTAACAAAAAAAAATGCTATAAAAACTAGTAAAAGTGTGTTAATATTATTTTTAATAATGCCACACCACAAATTAGTGTATCATAAGAAATAATTAAATCTAACCAATTCTTAAATTTAGAATACAATTTACCAACTAACCATCACGTCGTTTCTCCGGAGGGGTAAGCAGAGAGGATGGATCGCCACATTGTTCTATCCTGACATAATTCTCGCGCCTCTTCTAATTTCACACATCGTGACATGCACGCTCGTCGATTGTGCTTACTTCGAACATGGCCGCCTTTCAGTGATTGATTAATTAGGTCATGCCATGTCTTCCCCTGCCTTCCTCGACTTCTTTTCCTATTTACACTACTTTCATCCTTCTTCTTACCTACATTTACTTCTTTTTAACCATTCTTCCCTCATCAATTCGTTCCATATGTCCAAACCATCTTAGTGACACTTTCTTAATGTTATTTATCACGCATTCATCCGCCTTACATTCCTTTCTTATTTCATCATTAGATATTCTATCATGCATTGTTTTTCCACACATTATTCTTAGTGACCTCATTTCTACGGCATTTATCCTACTTTCATCCTTCTTCTTACCTACAATTTACCAAACTATGATAAATCATATTCATATTGATGTGTAAATTGAGTTAATAATTTAAACACGTATCCATAGTTATTTTTTATCCGATAAAATATGTAATATTCAAAACTTACCACAAACGGATAACTTTGATTGTAAGTTTTCAATTATTCAATTAAGTATCAAATAACAAGTGTATATATAATCTGAAGTAAATGAGATACACCCAATTTAATAACTTCGTGGGTCCCACATCGCTGAGTATATAAATGTTGTTTATCATCCAAAAGCATTGTTATATATTTCTATTAATATTATAATGAAGAAGTTTCCTTTGTATAAGCTCACAAAGTTTCAAATCCTTTGAAATGTCGCGATTAAGCACTAAACCATTTTATAAATTTAAATGTTTTTGATACACCTCGAGTTTTAGAGACAAAACTTTATTTCTTTGGCTGTTGAGGTAAACTGATTATAATAAATTATGACTTCGCTATATCTGAGGGATTATAAGGGTTCAGTGGGGGTGGGGTGAAAAAGGACAAATATATTTTACGAAGGGATCGGTGACGTCACGCAAACTTTTTGTTAATTTTGGTGATAATTTTGTTCCTTCGACGTATTAAAGAGCATTTTTTTTATCCCATCTTCATTTGAATATAACATCATCAATTCAGTGCTTTCTCTACAACTAAACTCTATATTATATTTTAAACACACTTTATATTTTTTGAGTAATCTCAACTACTTATATTCGTATTGAAAAAAACATATTCTCTTCTCTCTAGCTTAATCTCCACTGCTGGATCTAGGCCTCTTCAAATAGTCTCATTTTTTGGAATATAATTTTTAACACTTCTTTTTCTCAGTCGTAATCCCCATGATTGAGGGTCGTATCCATCCTTTAAACCATTGACCACTGCCGCTTCTGTCACCCGTCAGTTTCCAGAATGCAGCTAATTTGATCGGACCAGCGGCTCGGTGGTCGTTCTTGTGATCGCTCTCCCTTTACTTTCACTTTGTCCATGATGGTGAACTTTTCAAGATTGTCCTGATTTCTCTGGGCTATGTGTCGAAAATATTTTAACACTCTCAAAGAGCACATCCGCGAGAGCCTTGCCCTGATAACTATTTTGTTATTCTTGCCGTCCAGAGTATATGCGGCATTGGTCGCTATCACCACATTATAAAAACATTAATTTTGGATTCCTCCGATGTTCGCATTACCATTAACAGTATACAGGTATAATCCATTTTTATTTATTAAACATTTTTACAGTATAAAAATATTATACACAAGATGTTTCGGAGGTGACCTTCTCAATCCTCAGGTGTAAATATGTGTCTAAAAGTATAACAAAAAGGAATACTTTTTATCAAGATAAATTAAGTTAACATATTACAAATCCTTAAAAGTTTGGAAAAACACACATTTAGGTAGCAATACAAAAAAATATGTAATTTGGAAAAAACAAACATATATTTGATTAAAAATATTCTGCCAGAATGCTAGTAATTGATTAATGTGCAGTTAACCTTCCCATTGGAGATGGTAGCTTAAAATAAGAAAATTAGAGATGTTTTTAAGAAGAAAAGAGCGATTGAAGGAATCTTATTATCAATGATAGTCTCTTCTAGAGCTATTCTTAATCATCTTCTTCCCCGACTGCAATTATGTTGTCAGCACATCTTTTCTGGGATCGACTGATGCCTTTTTTTCCCTTCCCATGGTCTCCATATCAAGACTCTGAGTGCCCATTTCCTGTCTGGAAACACATCCTGCCCATATCCACTTTTGTAGCAAAAATCTAATTATTATTTTATAAAATCTTAAACCATACATGTGACAAAAACATAATAATTATTAACGCACCCTTTTGAAATTATATAATATATTATAACTTTGCCTCTGAACATTTCAAATCGCGAGAATTTACTAAGTTAAATTTCAAGAATTTCAAACTTTCTGAGCTTACGCAAAGGAAACTTCTTCATTATAATATTTTTATAATGTGTATTATTTTGAGGTTTCGTTAAATAAGATAAAACCTTCAAAAACAATATTTTTACAAACACTAATATGAGTAAATTCTTAGAAAATCACTATGATTCTCAGATTGATTTTGGTCTGCTATAGAATTCGCGTGTCAATAAAACGACTATAGATTAGGTACCTATCACATGTCATGAGAATCAATATAATAGCTTATAACAAAATGTACACAGTTATTGGGTTCTAACAACTTGTTGTTCAAAAAAGTGCTTAACATCCGTAACTTTTTATAAACAAATTAAGTTATTCTTCTTCTATTTCCCATTTCAGATCTTTGGTCTGTTCCTGTAGTCAGGATGGCCTCTTTTAGGGAATTGACTCCCAGCTATCCCTCCATCTATTTGGCGATCTTCCGGGGGGTCGGTAACCACCAGGAATCTGATGCGCCACAACGTGTGGGATTCTGGAGGGATCCATCTGTATCCTCTGCGTTGTTTGCTCTTTCGCGGATAGCCGTGTTCTTGACCCTGTCTCGAGGAGTGTTTCCTGCTATTGTTCTCATCGTTTTCATCTCTGCCACCCGCGATTTAGCCTTCGATATTTTGATATCTGTTCTGGTCTCAATGCTTTATGTCAGTATGGACCTTACGCAGGTTTTGTGTATTCTGACATTGGTGTCAGTTCTCATATACTTATTCCTCTATATGGTCTCTTTGAAACAACCTGATACCGCCAATTAAATTTTTGTTTATTAAATAATAACTTGTTTAATTTTTATCACAAAATTTATTATAATATCCCAAAAATGCACGATCACAGCGTCCTTCTTGTATGGTACCATAATTGATATCTTCAAAAGTGTCTAAATTTCAAGCGCGGCTTCGTCTGTTGCCTGTCACAATTCAATCTCCTGATGAGCAAATTAGAGCAACAAGCTAGCGCTGGAGGCTGTCCGGTAACCCTTCCATCAACCCCTCTACTTCTCAAATTATGACAGCCTATGTACGATTAATTAGTTGAAAGTACCGGCACGTTCAATTTTATGCCGCGCTTTTAGTAACGGAAAAAGTTGCTTTCTGATTAAAATGTTAGAATTATTTTCTGGCCTATTTACGTGGATTACTCTTTTAAGGCCATCCCATTTTTTGTATTATTATAATATCTTGTTCATACATGATTACAGCTTTCTTCATATCATGACTCATTCGAAATTGATCCACATATTAATATATAAATATACTATACAAAGGTTACTTTTACTGTAGAATTGCACAGTTGAAATATAAATTTATTTGTATTAACATAAATTGAAACATTATGATGTACTTTTCTACTTACGGAAAAAAACTTAAAATAAATCCATTTACTATTTCTTTAATACTGAAGATAACCTTTAACTGGGTATTTAATATTGATGAAATATATTTTTTATATTATATTATATATAAAACACGTTCATAAAACTTTCATTCGCACTACTTTACTTCTTATATTTTCATTCGACACTCTATTATACACATATTTTCTAAACATTCGTCTAGGGGATGTCATTTCTACTGCATTTATTCTACTTAAATCGTTCTTTTGCCAGCTCCATGATTCACCTCCACACATATAGACAAGAACACCATTGTGCACTGCTAATTCAGCTATTTAGAATAGGTTTTTGTTTGCAATGACAACTTTAATTGCACCATTCACTTTATTCCCTGCCCTAATCCTTATTTCAATATCCCTCTCCATTCGTTCATCCTTTGTAAACATATTAAGCCTAAATATACAATCTCATCCACTCGTTCTAGATTTTCAGCATTCACGTTAATATTACAGACTGTCATTATTTCTTCATTTTCAAAATTAATAACTTAGACTTTTTCACATTCATCATCAGATTATTGTATGCATCGTTGTCTCTCTGTTTATTTTGGCACCTACAACCAACCCTTTCAGCTCTTTCGTTCACTTATCCCTAGATAGATTTTTTTTTTAAATTTTCATATGATGCACTCACTCTGTGGTAAAACATTTGAAAAATATAAAATAAATTAATAACTTTGTATTTAACCACGGTATGGTTATTAAATTTGAAGTCAACTGGTTTCGCTTGGACCCAAGCTTCATCAGGGCAGTATAACAACAGTTGTTATACTGCCCTGCAAACTAGTTGGCTTCTAATATAATAACCGCACCATGGTTAAATACAGAACTTTTTTTTCTTTTATGTTCGCCATACTTTGTGTTGTAGATGTTTTATATTTTTCTTTTTTATATATAATACTTTGTAAACAACAATTACTTTTTAAACAAATTTAAATTAAATATCAAACATGTTTCGGACAACCCGGTCCTACCTCAGTGATATTATATATAATAGATATTTAAAATATTGTAAAATTGTTTACAAATATGATCAGTTTTGAGAGATGTTATAAAACACAAGATTTATTTTTAAAAATAGAGGAAGGATCGGGTTGTCCGAAACATGTTTGATATTTATATTTTAATTTGTTTAAAAAGTAAGTGTTGTATACAAAGTATATAAAAAGAAAAATACAAAGCTTTTTATTTATTTCATATATTTTTGATAATGTTATTAATTTTTAAACTAAAAAAATGATTTTAAGCCTGTTTGTGTTGATTTAAATACTTTAAAAATAGTAGACACAAAAAAAAACAACGATTGATGTATGTTATTACGACTAAATAACTGAGTTTTACAGTACGTACGAAAATGGAACCCTTGTAAGTTTTTGTAGTGGGGATTTCATTAATTGCTCCGATTTAATGGATATTATCAAACCGACTTGTGGTGGTTTTATCTTAATCACGGTCGTTATTGCGTTGCCATTGATTTCTTTCCCCCATTAACGAGAACATATTGCAAAATCACTTCTACAAAATCATTTATTTCTCGCTCGCCGTGGGGAGACAGAATGCAGCGGCGTGCCTAGATACTAATGGGAGGCTAAGAGTACCCGGGAGCTTACATCATAAATTATTACATCGAGCAATAGTGGTCATGAAAGAATTTATCAAATGTGAGGGAAATAACTTATCATTCACGGACGGAGGGGAGTCTTGCGTGGGGGAGGGTATCAAGAAAATAATAGCTCGGGGGTGGGATGTATTGAGCCCGCGGGAAACATTTTCCTCTAAGACAGTATTATTTTTTGATTATGATGTAGTATCCTATAGTGTACGATAGTTGTAGATGCTACCGTGATTACAATGATATGTTATTAACACAACGCACCTCTTAGACCACGACTATAATAATATCAAATCATACGTTCCTTTTTACAATTGATTTAATGCTTTTAATGTATACTTTCATGTGAACTAACCGTGTTATAAAGAACGCAAATTTTAGAATTAACGATGCAATATCTGATGGGATTAATCATTATCATGCATACAGTATTCACCAAGCCATGGTTATGAGTATCCTATCTTGTAATCAATAAATAAGGTATTTTACATATATAAAGAAACAAAGAAATATGAAAGAGCTGAAAGGGTTGGGTGTAGGTGCCAAAATGAGCGGAGTGTCAGTAAGCTGTATCTTGTATGCGGATAACGCTATTCTACTTGCAGACAACGAGCATGAACTACAAGTCCTGGTTAATAGTATGTATGAGGTATGCATGCGAAATGATCTCATGATGAATGTTAATAAGTCCAAGGTAATGATTTTTGAAAAATAAAAAATTATGACAGTCTGCAATATTAGCGTGAATAGTGAAAATTTGGAGCAAGTAGATGAGTTCGTGTATTTAGGTAGTATATTTACAAGAGATGAGCGAGTGGAGAGGGATATTGAATGAAGGGTTGGGGCAGGCAACAAAGTGAATGGTGCACTTAAAGATGTTATCGCAAACAAAAACCTATTCAAAAAAGCTAGAATGTCAGTGCACAATGGTGTTCTTCTACCGGACCTTATGTATGGAAGCAAAGCATGGAACTGGAAAAAGAAGGATGAAAGTAGAATAAATGCAGTAGAAAAGAGATCTCTTAGACGAATGTGTGGATACTCTGTGTATGATAGAGTGTCGAATGAAAATATAAGAAGTGAATGCGATGCGAATGATGGTGTTATAAACAAAATAATGAAAGGATCATTAAGATGGTTTGGACATATGGAAAGAATGAATGAAGAAATAATGGTAAAAAAACTTGTATGTTAACGATGTAAATGGAATCAGAAATAAAAGAAGACCGAGGAAAACGTGGTACGATCTAATAAATCAAATATTGAATGTCGGCCATGTGAGGAGTCAGAGAAATCGACGCGCGTGCATGACACGATGTATGAATGTTGAGGAACGAGAGAAATATGTCAGGAAAGAAAAGTGTGTGCAGTCCGTTCTTTCTGCCTATCCCTTCGGGGAGATGGCGTGATGGTTAGTTAGTTAGTTAAGAATCAAAGTTAAATGAAATTTAAATGGTCGATCTAGAGAGGTCACAAAAATACAGTTATTGGGTTCAAATAACTCGCTGAATATAAATGTGTAAAGCAATAGGAAACTAGCAAATGGAAGGCCCAAATATCATCCTTATAACCAGCAAAAATCTTTTACTTGCTGCAAACCAATCCATTGGATTAAAACTAGCCATAAAGTTCTGAGTATGGCTTCAAATGATGACGAAAGTAAATTCGAGATTCAAAAAATTTTTAAGAACACCGTTAAGGTGAACGTATGAAATTACAAACGTTAAATGTATTTTTTCTATAAATGATTTTAAAATACCCCAATTTATAAATCCTTGCCTAATTAATATTACATCGTAATTCTAAAAATAGAATCTGAATTCTATTTTCATCAGTATATATCCTTTGACTGACATGTTTACGTCTTATTGATACATTTTTTTCTCAAAAATGGATAACAGCGGTAAAAATCTGATTCTAATTACCGCGTGGCGCAAGAACGAATTAAAACAAGGGCAAGGTCGGAATGTGAAGAGTAAACAACTTTTTTCAGCCATTTTGTGAAAGATCAAGAAAAAAATGGTGTTATACAATATAATGTTCTATTTAAATACTAAAATTAATTTATCAAATTCAAATATTCGTTTTAATAAAGCAATTAAAATGAACGTAGGGAAAACAACAAATAATGCTCCCTGTTACTTCCTATCGTTTTGCAAAAACTAATCAGTCTAGCTCGAAAAAAGGAACTTTTAAACTTTTTTTGAAATGTGGAACAAATTTTTAAAATTTTAAATATAGAACTCACTTTATATAAGTAAACAAACTATTCAAACACTGGAGTTTTTATTTTGCAAAAAGCTATCCAATCACAAAAATCTCCATTTAAAAAAGTACCAGTTTTAATCGTAGCAACGGATTGAAAATTTTCCGGTTTAAAATAAATAGGTAACGCTCAGCAGGAATATTTTCGAAATGCATTTGATCGCAGTATATATTCTATAATATATATATTTTTAATTAATAACTCATTAACTATCACGCCATCTCACCAAAAGGATAGGCAGAAAGAATAGACTGCCACATTAATCTTTTGTGACAAATTTCTCACGCTTAATCAACATGCATACATGGTGTCATGCACTCACGTGGTCGACTTTCAATACATGATTTATTTGACCATGCCACGTTTTCATCGATCTTATTCTATTTCTAGTTCCGTTTACATCATTAATGTTTACTCTTTACCATTATTTCTTCATTCATGCATACCATATGTCCAAACCATGAGTGCAGTAATGATCAAAATGAGAGTCTTCTTAAAGATCAATATTATAATTGGTTGGTTGCAATATGTATTATGTGATCTTGGGAAAATCTGTGTAGCTCATTTTTCTGGACCGATGTTTCGGAGATCGTTGCAGTCTCCATCATAATCATCTTGAAGATGGAGACTGCAACGATCTCCGAAACGTCGGTCCAAAAAAACGAGCTGCACGGATTTTCCCAAGATCCCATTATACATATATATTATAATTTTATTCATCACCGGCTATCCCTCGTGCCCAAGAAAGACTCTCCTTCGCGGTTGTGGCACCGCATGTGACTGAAGAACCCGATCCTGGACCCACAAATTCTGTGGCATCTGGGGCAGGAGAAGGCGCCTGTAGCGGAGCCGTCGCCATCTCCCAGTGGTCTCCCCTTTCTCCCCCCCCTACTCTCTTCGACGTCGTATCTGCGCTGTGATTCAAAGTCCTGCGTGCCTCCATATACTGTTGTTATAATTTTATTACAATTTTGTTGAATAGCTCTTTACATCATTACAGCGCGAGCTAAATCGATCGAAAGAGTATATCTATTATATAGTTTCCTATGACATATGATAGGTAGCTAATCTATCGCAATTTTATTGTCACGTGAATTAATAATAAATGACGTTATATGAATAACAAAAATAAGTGTTCCAACATAAAGTGTTTCTGAGAAAATGCATATTTTAATAATGATTTACAAATTATAATGCTAATGCTATTACAAATTTAAAATGTATGAAGGATTATATAATTTAAAAGACGATTTTCTCAGAAACACTTTATCTTGGGACACTTAAGTATATTTCTGATTTATATAACGTCATTAACCTTTCCCTTACGGTGCTAAAATAAAAACGCGTGTTTCGGTGTTGGGTAGTCAATACGCGATCAAAAATTAGCGATTTTATATCGGAATAATGAGAACATTTATAAATAATCCCCCTAATTAATTACTATTGAAGTCAAAAATTAAAATAATTGAGATTTATTTGCTGAAAATTAAAAAAAAAATCATCTGGCAACGCTCAGGGAACGGGCATACGTCCACCCTGGTTGCGAGCCCGAGAGCTACTGCCGGCGGCGCGGCAGTGAGAACATTGAGCTCCTCGCGCTTCCACAGTGAAATATGCAAGAGTGAGATAATAATAATAATATTATAATAAATTGGATAATTTATAAAGCGCCATTTTTATGAATTGCTCATCTCAAGGGCGCTGTAGAAGTGCTTCGTTTTATCAACTAGATAATAATAATAATAATAATGATAAAAAATATATACTCGTATAAACATATTAAGTATGAGGGCTGCATCCGACGAAATCGATCAGCTCTTCCTGTCAGGACATGATAATTTGAAAAGGTGCGTTTTGAGTCTTGATCTAACCTCTGATTGATTCTCAATGCACTAAAGGTCTGCTGGAAGACTGTTCCAGGCTGAAGGGCCGGCTACCGCGAAGGCTCGGTCGCCAAAGTTTGTGCTTGGACAGCGTTTTGGCACAGTCAATCTACCGATCGCAGAAGACTTAGCTGATCGCAATGTAGACTGTCTAGCATTCAGGTTCTCGTTGATGCAGAGTTCAGATATGCGAATATAGTGTCGCGCACACGCAGCGCTTTTTCCGATGTTCACAAAATACCTCCGATGTACCCGATAAATTCTGATTATTATTAATATAATTTTTTTAATCAATGCGTAAATATATTATAGAGGAATACCTATAATCTTATTATATTTATAGGGATATTGATGGTTATTAGAAGCATACTGTAGAAGATACCCATCATAGGAAAGGGAGGTTTAAGGACTCATTACCTATGTAAGCATTGAATACATAGTCATAAAATTCTTTAACATGTTCTAGGTTATACTTTCCAGTTTGAGGTTTATTCTTTAATTATTGATAACAATGTATTAACCCAATTATTCTTCTTCTTCTTTTCCTTTTAGACCTTTGGTTCAGGCTGGCCTCCCTTGTGAAGTCGACTCCCAGCTATCCCTCCATCACTTTGGCGGTCTTCCAGGGAGACGGTAGCTATCAGAAATCTGATTCACCACAACGTGAGGGTTTATGGATAGATCCATTGTCTGAACGTCCGCATTCTAGTGTATTCTGCATTATGTGCCCCATCTGACAATATATTCCTTCCATCTTGTCAGATAGACGTATTTCTCATCCTATCTTGATTACCTTTAGTCACTCAAATAACCTTAATTACAGTATTCTGCTCCGTTTACTTGTGTATTCAAAAAACCGTATCGCGCTTGATTTTTTCTACATTTGATAATACCTTAGAAAGGTGAAACATGTCTTTCCCAATAACCATAATACAACTTATAATCAGATGTTTTTATTTGTATTAATTATTGAATATTGAGTTTTACATAATCGTTTGAGACATAATAAGTTAGGTGAATTCTACACTAGATCAAAACAGTGTGAGAAACACGCTGTCATCGCCGGGAATCAAACCCGGGTCTTTTGGTATGGCGGTCATAGCTTAATAATATACTAATGCAATAAGCCAAATTTTTCCACTGTTATTTTTATTATTCCATTATAATTAATAATTCATATTTCGTATGTCTGTTCAAATAAGATGGCACACCAATTACAAAATATAAAAAAAATTCATCTCTAGAGATTAATTTGTCTTGTTAAGATAATAATTATATAATTCCTTAGAAGTATTAGAAAACAGTTCATAAAAGAAATTTCAAACTTCGTGAAAAACACGTTACATTCGTGGGTACATCACTTATTGATACGAAGTGAGATACAAGACGAACAATTTCGCCGATCATACCTGTCATTTATGTAAGTACGGTTCGGATGAATTGAAAAGAGATTCTATTTATGGAGTGGTTTATTATGCGAAGCCACAACTGAAATATTACAGAGAGGTGAAGACATTCTCAACGCCACCGTTCAAAAATATTTTTTTGTAACATTTTGAATGTATACAAATACTTGTAGATGAATACTGGATTTTACCCATTGCGTGTTATCATTTTAAGGATTAATTGTATCTCAATAGAGACGAAGTTGCAAATTGGAAACAGAATATGGTGGTCGAGGCGTTAACAGGACTTATGAAATAGGACTTTCATCACAGTATTAATGCGCTTGTTTGTTAAGGTACCTGCGCGGATAATGCAGCGTTCAATTATACAGTACAGCAATCATTAAAATTTATTGTCGCAGTCCTAGTTACTACTGCTCGTTAGTAATGCATGGGACTTCACATTTCAATATTGATGGCGTTAACCCACAGGCAAGACGGATGGCGATAAATTTATAAGTTTATTGTCTCATCCGCAGTAAGGCGTGATCAATTATTGAAACTCGGGTGAAATGGCTGCGGGCGGCAAACAGAACTGGATATCATGGCTCCCTTCGACTCTGTTCCCGTCGACGTAATTTCTCTCAAGACATTGATGGTACCTGCCGATTAAATATTTATCCTATTCTATGCGAGTAGATTAATTGTATAATGTTAGCCATAATCAGTGAATGCACAACTAAGGTAATATCGATTAATTTATCATGTTGTCTATCATGTTATTTAAACGCCGTTGAAATGAGATCACTAAGAAGAATGTGCGGGTAAACGTTGTATGATAGAATACCGAACGATGAAATAAGAAAGAAATGTAAGGCAGATGACTGTATCATGGATAAAATTAAAAAAGGATCCCTGAGATGGTTCGAATGGATGAGAGTAGAATGGTTAAAATGTTGTACACAAGCAGCGTGAGTGGAAAAAGGAGCCGAGGACGAGCAAGGAAAAACATGGCATGACCAAATTAATCAATTACTAAAAAGCGGTCACATTCGAAGCCGGAATAATCGAGTGCGTGCATGGTACGATGTATCAATGTAGAGGAAGCCCGAGAGGTATGCCAGGATAGAGCATTGTGGCGATCCATCGATGGTAAGTTAATTTAGTTAGTTATCTAAACCAACGATCAACCTTCAATCAATGAAATCTGAAGCACATTTTTTTAAATATTATACAAGTAATCGAATTAAAATATTATTTTTTACGGGAACTGACATTTTTAAAATATCGAATAGGTTAAATTCGCTCTCACTTGTGATGTAAATTTATTTTCAAATCAAATAAAAACCTTTTGTAGTATATTATACATAAGATAACAAACGTGACTTTTGTCTGTAAAGTATTATTCTGATTTGTTATATACTTATTAAAATAAATAAAATGAATCGGTTGGAGGCGTTCGAGATGTGGATATACCGCAGAATGCTCCGTATACCGTGGACCGATAGGGTCAGTAATGCAGACGTACTTCAGAGAGCCGGAGTCAATAGAGAGCTGTTGTCGAGTGTGAAAATTAGAAAGGTCTCATTTTGGGTCATGTGCTAAGGGGAGAAAAATACTACATACTTCGACTGATATTAATGGATAAAATGGAGGGACGTCGGGGAGTTGGTAGAAGGCAGCTATCTTGGCTGCGAAACATTAAAGAGTTTATATAAATAAAATATAAGGAATTTATATTTTATTCTGGTCATGAAATTGACCTTTTTAAAAATAATTAAAAAATAACCAACTAAGTAACCATCACGCCGTCTCCCCGAAGAGGTAGGCAGAATAATGGACTGCCACAATTTGACCGATGCGGTACTCCATCCTTCTCTTCTCGCCACCGCGGGAGAGGCGGTGTGATGGGTTGCAAACCTCATCGCCACCAATAGGCATCTACCGCGCACACTTCGATCATCCAACGTCCACAAAATAAATCTAAAACAAATAATATGAAATTAAATAATAAAATAAAAATAATATAACACATAATGCTATTTTTGATGACGCACATATTGTCAGCTGGACGATCCGGACTTCTGTGTTTATAACTTTAATAAGGCACTTGAAACAATCCAATTCAAGCAAGAACTTCGAAATGTTATCAAATTTTGAATTTTAAATTTAATATCATATAATTTTTTACTCCATGTATCCACCGTTTTTTTAATTAACTGTAATTAGGCACTTAAAACAATCTAACAGCAAGAACTTTTTGAAATATTATGAAGAAATTATTAAAATTTTCATTGGAACAAATATTTTTAAAGATTTATAAATATATTATATATAAAAAAAATAACAACGAATATCGTGCAATCTATTCGATGACAAGAGTATATGCTTACCTTCCTTTTATCTGTTTCAGTATCACAATATACCTACACACATTAAGAAAAAAAACACGAGATATTATTTCGAAAACGGAATGATCCTTTTCCTTAATTTACTTTCATTGTCCTCATTCTTCTTCTTTATATTATATAATATAATAAAGTAAACCTATATAAGGCGGGGAGATGTGTATTGAGGAGTGTGAGGATATGTGGGTGTTGAAAGATCTATCTCATAGTGTATTTGAATATGTTCTTTTATACGAATGAAATTTAGTATCAACCGTCCCAAGGTAAGGTTCAACCAACCTTGGTTCGGTTGATACTAAATTTCAATTTTGGCAACCCTACACTTAAATTTTAAAAAAATGTATTAATTCTGTTAAGATTATATAAATGTGTTATTATTATATCTGCGATAATAATAAGAAAAATAATAAATTGCATAATTTATAGAGCGCCAATTTTATAAATTACTCATCTTAAGGGCGCTGCAGAAAATGTTCCGTTTTATGAACTAATTAAAAAATAAACATATTTAGTATGGGGACTGCACCTAACGCAGTCTATCAACATATCAGAATATTGTATATTAAGTAACTTTTTCAATTTAAAAATTATACAAATGATGATTTAAAAAAAAAACTTTTTTAACAGGTTATCAATATACAATTAATGTTATTATAATATAAGAATATACACAATTATTAAAAATATAATTTATATCATTCGATTTGACATATTAAAGAATAATTTTTAGTTGGAATATTTGTTACTAATTTGTAATAAATGATAAAGCTTACTTTTTTTTAACAATAACGTTATATTTACAATAGAGATTGTCTCAAATTTAAAACCATTTTTATTTTATTATTTTGGTGGATTTGTGCTACACGATAAAATAAAATATCTTTTAATTTTTCAAGCGTAAAATGAATTTAATAATAAGTTAGTCAATAATTAATGATATTTTAGTTATTAATCTAAATAAAAGTTAAAAGTCGGGTACTTACGTATAATTTCACAAATTCCATTCAGAACAATCTTCAATATGATGATTGAAAGTACCGAAAATGTCTTTGTTTTCGAAATCATCTTGACTTTTGGATTACACAAACGATTTTGATAAATATTACGTTTTCATTGTCCTTTATACCAATATTTAAAAATCTCTTTTTTAAATTAGCTTATTTGTCGAGAAATTGTAAGTCAATTGAATCTTGATAAATTAATGGCTTTGTGTCGCATTATGAATGAATTGCTTTTTTCATCTGAAATGCGAACAGCCAATTCTCGCTGAAATCAAAGATTGAATCAAATGTAATAACGTTTCGTTAAAGTATTTACTTTTTACGTAAATATTATCACGCGAAAATCGACGTCAACCGGCGCGACAACGACACCCCGACGTCTATCTCTCGCGAGACGCTCGCGACGACTGGATTGTTTTTCCGGAACGCTAGTTTATCTACCCTCTGCGCTGTTTTCACCCCTGTTTGCTCGCCCCGTCCCGAGTGATACCAACACCAACGGGACGAATGTATAAAGTTTGCCAACGAAAATGCATCTCCGTTTGGTAGTTCATAACTTCATTAGATTTAATCCCTTTGAAAATAATATTATTTCAGCGCCGTTCCCGCTTCAAACCAACCACCAGCAGATTTTTAAAGTAATAACTGAAACAGTTTGATATATTTTTGTGTAAAAAATTAAATTAAACACTTTTTCAATTAGTATAAACCACTAAACTTAAGTAAGTAGCGCCACTACCGGTTTCACTCTGTAGTAAGCTTTCTCAGGGCTATACACAGTTTGTGTAATAAAAAAAAAATTGGTGGTATAAATTAAGTGTACTAAGGATGTAGATATTATAAAGTTATTATTAACTAACAAACAAATTAATCATCCCGCTGTTTCCCCGAAGGGGTAGGCAGAGAGGGTGGACCGTCAAAATGTTTTATCCGGACATAACTCTGGCGACTCTTCTACATTCGGCGAGCATTTCCAAAAGAAATGCCGTAGGATAGAGCCACGGATAACTACCATACACCCTCATGTAGAGATACGGCATTTATTCTACTTTCATCCTTCTTCTGCAAACTCCAAGCTGCACTGCCACATTTGCTTCCGTCGATATATTTTTATGAGACGTGATGGTTTTGAGTGCACCATTTATTTTGTTTCCAACACCAACCCTTCTTTCGATTTCCATTCTTCCATTTCTAAAAGTTAATCAGAAATATAAAAAATTCAATGAGTATCTTGTTCTTAGCTCTAAGAAAATCTTTTTCCTAGGGAAGGTATAGAAATAGGGACAATGAATACACCTCATTGTTTGGGACTCCCCCTGAAGTTCTCAATAAATTAAGATGCAGTATTATGTAACAACCCATTTTAATTACTACGCATAAATATAACAAAATTTCATTCAGAAACGCGATAGGTGTTTACAAAATATAATTAATTTGTATTGTTATATTCAGACGTATTGAATTTTGAGCTTTTGTGATCTTATATAATTTATTTGACTATATAACAATGTTTGTGCATGGGGTACAAGCATCCCTCTCGGGATCTTAGGAACTGAGTCCTTCCACCCCAAGTAAAATAATTTCGCCACACCCGGTTGATCGATCACTTTTGTTGTATTGTATAATATGGAAATCCATAAAATGGAAAATCTTTTATATATTTACTTTAAAAATATAATTTTGTTACTTGAAATTTCATTGTAAATAATGAAAAAATAATAATTTTGCAAAAAATCATTTTAAAACGTATACCATATTTAGTTAAAATCCACTAATGTTGTGTTGTCGACCGGTTTCAGCAGCTCTCTACCATCAATGAGAGATGATTCCGAACTTCTTATAATAAGACACTAACTAATAATACTTCAATAACTTCAATAACTAATAATACTTAAATAACTTCTGCCGCAGCCTGGTTGCGGCAACTTGGCTGCTTAGTGCGCGGTAGCGCTTAGTTGCAACCCTTAAAATATTCATGTAAGTATAAGATTTTCTACACTCTAAACATGGTTCACTATACAATTGTTATCAGTAATATGTTTTAACTTTTAACGTAAATTATTTTTTTAACACACGTTAAAAATTTCCATATCCAATTGTTCTCCTTTTGTTTTTACACTACTGTCATACAAAAATAATCAGAACAAAATTCAAAATAATCCAGATCATTTTCGGGTACGCGCATTGAGTGCATTTTGAATTACTTTCGGGAGAATCGAAGCATTCCTCTCTTGTTCTCTGGCATCTAAATATTATTGCACACTTTCTTGATGACGTCGGGTTATTTTGCTTGTAAAGATAATGGTAACAGGGAATTAAAAATGTATATTTTGCGCATCAGATTATATGATCATAAATATTTAATACAGATTTTTTATAAATTAAATTTTGAAGATAGGAAGATGATTTTAATGAAAACATTCGCTATTTATTCCACTTCTGAAAAAAAATCCACGGTTTTATCGACTTCAGTTTTACCGCGTCTCCCGCGGGGACGAAAAGAGAAGGACGGAGTGCCGCATCGGTTAAAGTGTAGCAGTCCATTCTTTCTACGTACCCCTTCGGAGAGACGACGTGATGGTTATTTAGTTAGCTAGTTAGTTTTTGAAATAAGTTTAGTATATTTTGTAGAAGTAACAGATTTTGCATTCAAATATCACCCCCATTATACATAATTTAACTTCTAGAATATGGTCATCTTTGTAATGATTAAATATGTAAATAACTTTTTACATTACTGTTAACTAACTAACTAACTAGCTAAACATCACCCGTTTCCCCAGAGGGGTAGGCAGAGAGGATGGATCTCCACATTGTTCTATTCTGACATAGCTCTTGCGCAACTTCTACATTCACACATCGTGACATGCACGCTCGTCGATTGTTCCTACTTCGAACATGTTCACCTTTCAGTATTTGATTAATTTGGTCATGCCGTGTCTTCCTTGGCCTTCCTCGTCTTCATTTTCCATTCACACTACTCGTATATATATTTTTAACTATTCTTTCCTCATCCATTTGTTTATATGTCCAAACCATCTTAGGGACAAATACTGGATTTAACCCAATGTGGGTGAGTCATTTTTGAGGATTAATTGTATCTCAATAGAGACGAAGATGTAAATTGTTTTTTTGGAAACAGAATATGGTGGTCGAGGCGCTTACAGGACTTATGACCTGTCATTGGTTGGGTTAAGCGATCGCTTTACGTTAACAACATTCCCCATTCCGCCCTTCTTACGACCACCACGTCTAAAAAAAAATCTGGAAGATGTGTATATGCCACCATGTTGAGAAACACTTCACATTTTTTAGTTCAATCTACACTAGCTCCATCCATTAATATATATTTGTTGTCAACATTACTATTAAAATAATAATAAATAAATGAAAGGAATTTTGTAGTTAAATTTGTTTTTATTTCGAACTCTCATATTTTTAAATTAAGTAAGCTCATTGAAATTGAAATATCACAATCTTTTTAACGACAAAATCAGTTTTGGCGTCTTCTATTCAGCAGAATCGGGTAACTTAATATCGCTGTATCTTCGGAGTACAATACTATTTTGTTGTGTTATCATGAGAACGAAGATATTCTCCTAAAGCAGAGTGGAGTGCATGTGTTATCGCCATTAGCATCTCAATAGGCCGACTTGCGTGTTCCTTTATTCGGGACACTTTTGTCAACGTGTTGTTGCGAAATTCAATACCGTTTTATGTGGTTTCGCTGGATCTCTAGCCTATTTCTATAACATCAGAGGAAAAACACGAGAAAGCTAGAATAATAAATGAACAATATTTTTTTACAACACACAGTTATCCTTTTATTTTTCTTTCTTCGATTTCTCATTGCCATGATGATCAAATAAAATCAAATCAAATCAGTTTATTAACTCAATAGACATTACAAATAGGAAAATGTTTAAGGCATCTATTAAGTACAGGTAAAATATTATAAAAATACAACAAAGTACCAGGAACGCATTAGAGATGGTTCGACATTAGGAAGACAAGATACTTTCTAAAGTCAATAGTATTTGCCCCCTGAACGTACTTTCACTAACATGAAAGACGTCGATCTCTGAGGAGACCGCGTTCAGCAGACTAATTGCTCTTCCCACCGGTGTCACCAGAGGCAGATTGGTTCTGGCGGCCGGTAGGTAAAACAATCTGTGCTGTCGCTGTCGGAGATATCTATCGGGGACAAAAAGACCAACATCCTCCAGTACGGCCGAGTTCTCAAAGTATCCCCTAATTAATCTTAAGAAATGGGTTATTAGATGTCCATCTCTTCGAAGCTGTAAAGAATTGGAGAATTGGTTGGATAGAAATTATTATTATGATCCATAGGGCTACCCGTGGCTAAAATCTAATTCGCTCTGATTTCCGCAGCCCGCATCGCCGAGAAAAGTCTCAGCAAGTCATCTCCGGTCTTACCACCGCGCAGGAGATTTGTTCTACTTCTTCTCCTTCTCCTCTTCCTCTTCCTCTTCCTTTTCCTTTTCCTCTTCCTCTTCATCTTCCTCTTCCTCTTCCTCTTCATTTTCCTCTTCCTCTTCCTCTTCCTCTTCCTCTTCTCATTCTTCTTCTTCTTCTTCTTTTTCTTCTTCTTCTTGTGAATGTTTTTCTCCTGTTCCAGGAAACTTGTGTAAATGCTCAGCTCGAACCGATGCCTTCTTGAAAATTATCATTTATTTCTGCTTACATTAGAAATAAGCTAAATAACCATCACGCCGTCTCACTGAAAAACTATTTTGAAAATAATGGACCGCCGCCCTGTTCTCTCCTGACTTAAATTTTCTTGCTTTCTCAATATTCATGCAGTCATGCACGCACGTCAATTACTACGACTCCTCAATTGGCCGACATATAATATTTTAAGTATTTGATCGTGCCACGTTTTCCTCGGTCTTTCTATATTTTTGTTATGTTTGCGTAATTAATATATACTTTCTTTATCATCCTTATCATCCTTACGGCGATGAGGTCCGCCACCCATCACGTCGCTTTTCCCGCGGGGGCGAACAGAGGAGAGTGGAGTGCCGTATCGGTACTTGGAACATAAGAGGAGGTATGGAAGGGAAGTTAAATGAGATGTGCGATGAATTTGAGAACAAATGTTTAGATATTCTGTGTGTGACTGAATGCATGGTTAAAGAGTGTGGATCCAGAGAGCATGGGGATAAGGTCGTTTTGTGGTCAGGGGTACCACAAGAAAAAAGAGGAGGCCAGGGTGTGGCAGCAATTTTAGCTCCTAGGATGATAGAATGCATGAAAGGATACGAATGTGTGAATCCTAGACTAATGTGGATCCGCTTCAAAATTGGATTGACAAGAGTACTACTCATAATTGGGTATGCTCCTGTTAATAGCGAAGATGAAGCTGTGAAAGATGAGTTCTGGGATAGAGTAAACGAGATAGCAGCGAGTAAAAATGCGAACGAAAGAATTATTATAGCAGGAGATTTGAATGGATGGGTAGGAATTCAAAGGGCTGGTTATGAAGAATGTCTCGGAAAGTATGGTGATAGTAGAACGAATGATAATGGAAAGAGATTGCTTGGTGTGTGCCTGGAGTGGAGCCTCTTTGTGTCAAACACGATGTTTGACCATAAGAGGATCCACCAATATACATGGGAGAGAGGAAATGAAAGGACGACGATCGATTACGTCATCGTGGACTCTAGATTACGGGCGGACACTGTAGATACCAGAGTGTTCAGAGGGGCCGAACTCGGAACAGACCACTTTTTGGTGGTAACAAAGGTAAATTTGTTCCGAGGCTGGCGCACCAAGAGGAACAAGACAGTGACCGCCCCGTCTAGAGTAAAAGTTGAAAAACTACAAAACGATGGCGTAAAGAGAGTTTTATGATGAAAGTGAATGATAGGCTTAGTGATCGAGAATCGGAATGTATAAGCATAGATGAGACCTGGAAGAAACTGAAAGAAAGTCTATGTGAAGCAGCGAAAGAGGTATGTGGTACATGTGTGCAAGGGAGGAGAAATGGGGATGCTTGGTGGGATGACTGTATAAAAAATCTTGTTAAAGAAAAGAAGGATGCATGGTTAAATATGTTGTCTGTGGATAAAAGTGATTGTGTGAAATATCAAAGAGCGAAAGAAGCGTACAAAGTTTGCAAGATGAACGTCAAGTTGAAAGTGAGAGCGAAAAAGGATAAAATGAAGGAGGATGACGGACTTAAGATGACAAATCACTTCCAGAGCAACATAAAAATGTTCTGGAAGGAAGTCAAAAAAGCCCGAAATCCTCCCGAAAGTGGTTGTGCGAAAGCAATTTTAAGTAGTGAGGGAAGAATGATTACTGATTTCAAAAGTATACAAGGAAGATGGATGGAGTACTTTAAAGATATGTATGGCAGTGAAATGACTGAAGATTCAATAAGAATGAGCTTTACAAATGAGAGTTGCACGAACAGCGGAAGTGAAATTACTGAAATAAATTTGAACGAGATAGTAAGTGCTGTAAGATGTATGAAAGGTGGAAAAGCTGTCGGATATGACTGTGTAGCCTTAGAGTTTATCAAAAACGGTGGGCCGGTGGTTTCAGCATGGTTATATAGACTCTTTAACCAGTGTTTAGAGGAGGGATATACGCCGCTCGACTGGAGGAGGGCTGTTATCATGCCTCTTTATAAGGGAAAGGGGTCTCGTATGGACTGTGGAAATCACCGGGCAATAAGTCTATTAAGCGCCGTTGGTAAACTCTACGGTCGAATTTTAATAGAAAGAGTAAAAAAGACGACGACTGAAAGAGTATGGGATGTGCAAGGCGCTTTTATGACCGGAAGAGGTTGTATGGATCAGATTTTTGCACTTCGAACGCTTGCGGAGAAGTTTATGGCCAAAACCGTAAGCTTTTCTGTGCGTTTGTCGATTTGCAAAAAGCCTATGATCGAGTGAACAGAGAAAAACTGTGGTCAATCTTGTCCGAATACGGAGTGAGCACAAAACTGATACGGGCGGTTGCTTCTCTCTACGAAGGGAGCACTGCCAGTGTTAGGGTAAATGGGGACATCACGCCCTGGTTTGATATCACGAAGGGTGTTAAGCAGGGCTGCGTGATGTCCCCTTGGTTGTTCAATCTGTATATGGACAAGTGTATGAAAGAACTTAAAGGTATAAATGCTGGTGCTAAGATGAGTGATCTGTCTGTAAACTGTCTGCTTTACGCGGACGACGCCGTTCTCGTTGCGATAGTGCGGACGAATTACAAGTCTTGGTGTCGAGAATGTATGAGGTATGCAAGTCGAACGATTTAATGATGAATGTCGGAAAGTCAAAGGTGTTAGTTTTTGAAAGGGAAGAGCAAATGACAGTTTGTAATATAAGTGTAAATGAAGAGAACTTGGAACAGGTGAGCGAATTTGTGTATTTAGGTAGCATGTTCAGCGGATGGCCGAACGGACAGTGATATTGAAAGAAGGGTTGGTGCGGGTAACAAAGTGAATGGAGCTTTAAAAGTAGTTATTGGAAACAAGAATTTATCAATGAAAGCGAAAATGGCCGTTCACAATGGAGTTCTGGTTCCAGCCCTTATGTATGGAAGCGAAGCATGGAACTGGCAGAAGAAAGATGAGAGCAGAATAAATGCGGTAGAGATGAGGTCCCTAAGACGTATGTGCGGTAGAACGATGTACGACAGAATCTCAAATGCTGATATTAGGAAGGAGTGTAGAGCGAAAGAAGGTATTATGAACAAAATTATGAAAGGTTCGCTTCGTTGGTTCGGACATATGGAGCGCATGGGTGAAGAAAGAATGGTTAAAAAGTATACGTTAACAATGTAAATGGAGTAAGGAGTCGAGGTAGACCGAGGAAAACATGGCATGACCAAATTAATCAAATATTTAAAGTTGGTCATGTCAGAAGCCGGAAGAATCGACGTGCGTGTATGACTCGATGTATGAATGTGGAGGAAGCTAGAGAGGTGTGCCAGGATAGAGTAGTGTGGCGGTCCATTCTCTCTGCCTACCCCTGCGGGGAAACGGCGTGATGGTTTTTTTTTTTTTTTTTTTTTTTTTTTTTTTTTTTTTTTTTTTTTTATCATCCTTTCTTCATTAATTATTTTGATGTGTCAGAATCATTTCTTCATAAAGCTTTTATTTGCCCAGAACTCACTGAGCATATTTGTATTTGATACTCTTCACATTTGTCTTAGTGATATCATTTCTTCTGCATTCATTACAATTTCATTCTGCATTTACCAGATCCATGTTACATTTTCTTACACAAGGGTTGGTACGAGAACACCTTTGTGTTCTTGTATTAACCCTTCGCACTGCCAGCTTACCTTTTTGGATAGAAATTATTATTATTATATCTTTTATGGAAACTAAATAATAATATTTATTAAGAACATAACGTTAATATTGTATATCGAACGCGTAAATTTTTTTCATTTATTTTTTAATTCTTTAAGTTAATTTTATTTGATTTACTCTTGTTAACACCTGGACTGTATATTATATTCCGTTGATCGAAATTATTTATTTTTAGCCCCACACTAAAAAAATAAGAATCGTTTTTAGCGCATTTTCAATAAGAAACAAAAAAAACTTATTGAAAATATTTGTACTCTTGACCCTTTTAAAAATAATGGAAAATCTTTAGAGTATCGTTCGACGAATGTAACTATACGATATTTTTTGTAAATATAGTTTATTTATCATAAAATGTTTAAAAGCTTAATTAAATCTTTACCCATAGTGATAAAACTATATCCACAATATTTTCAAATATTCATTAGGAACATGATTTAATATTTTTAAACATTGTACTCGTATAATATTTCTGAATTTCTAGAAGTCTCGACATTGAAATTCAGGTCTTCGTATCGTCGAGAGTAATTCAAGATACAGATATATTGTAGGTTATTTCAACTATCTTTAGCAAGCAGTTTTAAACTTTAATTTACACAAATAAAACTTAGACGATTGAGGAACGTCTCAAAATCGCCAGAAAGCAATATTATGTCTATAAAATATTATGGAATAGACCGGCCATAAAACTAAGGAGGAGTTTTTTCTATGGAGTAAAAACCGAGTTTTCTATCACATTTGAGACACAACAAAAATTTGTATACATTATAACGAGGTTAGTAGAATAATCTTATATGAAACATTGAAATTTAAAAACATGTATTTTTTTATTTTTAATGTGACTTGTTTCCTTGCAACTGTTTTCCATTGCTAATTATTATTAGATACAGGTATTTATTTACTCTATACAATTCTTAAGAATTTTTCCACCAACTTCATGTCTATAATATTTTTTTTGTATTAACTCTTAACATTGTAATCATATCGTTATAAGGGGCTGCTGGGTCATCGTACGGATCTCTTGGTTGGTCCTATTACTCCAAGTTCCCGTTGCAACACCGGGTCCGAGCCGAAAAGACCAAAGCAATCAAGACCCTGTACGCTTCTAGACCGACTCTAGGAAGGCCTAGACAGCGCCTAATGGATAATGTTCTGGCTGACCTGGCTAGCTTGGGCGAATCGGACTGCTGGGAGCAAAAGGCGCAGGATCGATGGGCTGGGCGAAAAATCATCAAGGAGGCTAAAACTCTTCAAGAGTTGTATGGCCATAGAAAGTTAGTAAATATTGTAATCATTTTAGTTTATTCATGAATTTAATTTAGAAATTGACTGTTCATACTTTTGAATTTTGCACACTAAATGATTTCAGATTTTTTTATCATGAAACATATGCTATACGTATTGTTACCATGACTGAAACATCAAGATACTTTTATTAAACTAAATAAAATTTAAATTTCTATACTACTTGGGAAATTTAAAATCAAGTATAAATTTCTCTTATATTCACATTCACATTGTTTTTTTTTGTTTTTACTTTTCCCAGACATGTTTCGATTGACAAACAGTCTTATCGAAGCACAAATTAAAAAAATGTGTTGTGATAATACAAAGTTTTAATTGATTTATTAAAGATCATATCATCATATTTTGTTTATGAGTTTTAATTTAAGACGCCGAACCAAAGTTGCCGACAACATGGATCGTACTGCCAAATTAAAGTGGCAATGGGCTGAACATAAAGCAAGACAGGGCAGTACCAGATGGATTCCCGGAATACTACAGTGGAAGACTTTACCCCCAGGACAAAGAAATGGAGTGTCGGGAGGCCACCTATCCTGGACTGACAATATTGCAAGAATAGCTGGAACGATATGGTTGCGGAAGGGACAAGAGAGGGACGAGTAGAAGAAAATGGTAGAGGCCTATTTCCATTAGTGGAGGGAAAAAGGTTGAAGAAGAAGAAGAGGAAGAATTTAAAACTGACTGGTGACTGAAATAAAAGATATGATGGTGCTTAAATAGTCATTAGAAAATAATTCCTTCCAAAAATATCGCAGATAACTCACGGCGGCAATAACTTGCGATTATTTGGTTTGAAGTCATAAATAAAGTGATTTTATTACTCCTCAAGGAAAGTCGCCCATCCATCGAACTAACGCAGGCATTTTTGTCGCAATAAAAGCACTTCAGGTTTTTTCGGCAACAAAATTTTTATTATTTGACATTCGAGTTCCGAGGGCGCGCTCGCTCAATCCGCCCAATTACCTCCACTTTTATGACTCATTGAAGTTTATATCTCAAGAAAGTCATGAATCAGCCTAAGCGGGATGCCTCCCGAGGAGATGTCTGGATTGAAAATATTTATAAGTCCCAGCGGGTCAATTTAAGCACACCTAACCACTATTAGAGCCGGGGCAATCCAATGCGCGATGCGGCGGGCTCCGGCAGGCGCGGCGGTGGGCTGGCGGCATGATGTATGCCGGAAGGCTAAGGGCTGAATACACCCCTATTAATAATATTCATCAAAGTCAGGGAGCCAATCATCAAAGTTATAAAGATATTTCTTTAACGTTACTGTTTAATGCGTTTGGATTCGTTAAAAGCATACATAGAAAAATAATAGCAAT
>JAHDVF020001026.1:0-148418 GCA_022606425.2 Lepidostoma basale | reverse complement strand
ATAATTAATTTTATGGGAATGACATTCGATAATGCCTTAGAAGGGCGAAACATGTCATTCCCATCATCATCATCATCATCGTCATTTTATCTTTGATGGAATGACTATCATGTCATTCTATCTACATATAAATAAAACTCAATGTCCCATCTGTGTGTCTCCTTCTTTCTCGGTGATTCCTGAGCTGATCCTTTTGAAATTTGGAGAATGGACTAAGTGGAATTCAGCGGTCGTCATAGGCATATTTTTGTTATTAATCGAGCTCTAATTAAGTTTATAAATTAATCAATTAATTGAAAATTTTCGTAGTGCAAACGAATATAGACCTTAATGTTCGTATCACCTGAGTATCAATCTTTTGAGTCTATATTCGTTTGACACGGTCTGGAGAGAATTCAGTCTCCATGTAATTTTGTGTAGTGGCAACAATGTGTTTTGCTTTCTGACAGTCCAATATATTGCGTTTTACTTTGGGATGTATAATACTTAATACGTTTACTTATTACGTACTAAAATAATTGGTTGTTTAATTGGTACAGTCTATTTTATTGGCCATATTTTAATGTACATTAATGTAGACAGGTAATTATACTTCTTAATTTTGGCGAGTATAATTTTAACGCGTCATTTTGAGGTTATGAACGAAATTTTATTTTTTCGTGTGGCTGAAACTTATTCGTTTCTCTTACGTTCGACGGTGATTACTTAATGATATTCGTTTTCTAGAATTCTAGCCGTTCGATTGGTCACGTGGTCTCTGAACTGTCAAACTCTTTGTACGTCGTAATATTTTGTAGGTATGAAGTTTCGGTACTTTTAGGTTATGAAGTTTCTGGGATTAAAAGTAACGTCGAGGCTCTCTAAAAGAATGTGAAGAAACTTGCTTCCGTAAGTATAATATAATATTTATATTTCTAATTCATAAATATATTTTCAGTTTATTCTATTTTGCCGTTTTCTTTATACGCATACTTTCGTCAGGGAAATTGTTACATTACCACAGCAACGGTAAGAAAGTTCTAATGATATACAATATGAATTACAATATGAATGAATGACACAATTCTTATGACTTTTCCGTTTATTTCTAGGAAAATAAAGTAACAGATCAGAGATGGGACGAAAATTACCAATGCAGCGTGCAAAATAACTTCGTTAAAATGGAATTAGATCAGTCAAACAACGGATGATCAGTGAATTACATGTACCCTGGAGTGGCGAATGAGAACCGGCTCATTTTCACATTACACATAAGCTATTTTTAGTAGTTTTCATTCATATATGAAAATTACATTATTAATTTCAGGTAAGGTTTTAAATTTACAGTTTATAGACAATTGATTTATTCGTTTTACTAACGTGTCATTTTAGGTTATGACGTTTCGTAGTGTAATAATTAGTTATTTAATTGGTATAATCTATTTTAATAATGTTATTTTAATGTGAAACTATTCTGGCAGGGCGAAAATCTATATCTTTGGGATAAGATATTAAGTTTTGATAAAATAATTCACTAGAGGAGCCTGGTGTGAGAGACCACTGGTCTAATGGGGATATTTTTGTATTGGGATTGAAATTATTTTGTTAATGAGCCATATTGGTGCATCTGCATGTTGCAATTCTACTTTCTTTTCCATTCCACTCCATTAAATTCTACATTATGCTGAGATTTAAAATATTCAAAGATAATTAAATTGTTTTCAGGTTATTTCATTTGCTTAAGGATGGGGAAGACAACGCAGAAGATAATGGATTGCGCATGTGCAGAGGATGGGGAAAACAACGCAGAAGATATTGGAATGTGCATGTCCAGAGGATGATATCACAAGACATGTTGTTATCTTTATGAACTAATTTGGAATGGTATGTACAGGTTTACATTGGATTAATTGGTTTAATTTGTTACATAATAATATAGACAATTTATGTACCACTGGTCTGATAGGGGGTGTTTGTTTTATGAAGTTTGGATAGGCCATATAACCTAGGGATCTACGAGATCTATAAATTAGGGAGATTATTTGAAGAATGGACCTTCTTGATGTGTAATGCTGACCATTCACGATCGTTGGACTTAGCGCTATTTGAATGCTTCTGTAAAAAGGTTGTTATTTCTTTAGCACAATCGTAACTCCATTTATTAGCATAGTTTTTGGTAGTTATTTTTGCCGTTCAGGTAATGTATCTAAAATAAACATAAAGGTGTTCTTTATACGCGTACTTTGGTCAGGGAAATATTAAAATTACCACAGCAACGATAAGAAAGTTCTAATGATATACAATATCAATTTATTCGTTTTACTTACGTGTCATTTTAGGTTATGACGTTTCGTTGTGTAATAATTAGTTAAGTGGTATAATCTATTTTAATAATGTTGTTTTAATGTAAAATTGTTCTGGCAGGGCGAAAATCTATATCTTTGGGATTAGATATTAAGTTTTGATAAAATAATTGCCTGGTTGTGAGAGACCACTGGTCTAATGGGAATATTTTTGTATTGGGATTGAAATTATTTTGATAATGAGCCATATTGGTGCATCTGCATGTTGCAATTCTTCTTTATTTTCCATTCCACTGAGTAATTCCAGCAGCACACATACCCAAATACACTATGAGTTACTTCAGCTGTTTTAGTTTTTCTCTGAAAACAAATGCTGTGATAGGTAAACATATCCTTATATGCAGCATTAGCTGCCTCAGTTGGAAGAGTCCAGTAATATTCCATTTTTGGCCATTAAATTCTACATTATGCTGAGATTTAAAATATTCAAAGATAATTAAATTGATTTCAGGTTATTTCATTTGCTTGAGGATGGGGAAGACAACGCAGAAGATAATGGATTGCGCATGTGCAGAGGATGGGGAAAACAACGCAGAAGATACTGGAGTTCGCATGTCCAGAGGATGGATCCCACACCTCGATATATGCGTAAGAATATAGACAATTTATGTTTACTACTCCATGATACATTCTCATCTGTCTTACCTTTCCTGTATTTGGGGCTTTATTACAAAAAAGAAAGCTACTGAGATTCAGGTGATCCAAAATCGGGCTGTTAGAAATATTTTCCGTCTACCGTGGTACACTCATGTAAGGGCCCTATATTCTCAGACGAAAATAATTCCATTTCAAATCCATCCAAAATTAGAGATCACTAAAACTATACTACAAATAATAAAGTCATCAACGCACTCTAATACTCGACCAATATTCAATACGGACGTACACCAACATGATACGCGCTCACAGAATAAGAAGCATTGTGTTCAACTAGATTCGGTGTAAAATCCTTACAATTTATAGCCTCTACAGAATTTAATAAACTCCCTAATGATTTAATAATGATGTCGAACCAAAAACTTCAATCTGATCAACTTAAAAGTACTTTTTACATTACATTTTTACATTACACATAAGCTACTTTTAGTAGTTTTCATTCATATATGAAAATTCCATTATTAATTTCAGGTAAGGTTTTTAAATTTACAGTTTATAGACAATAATTAAGCACATTCCCAAACGTGCCACCTCCATATCTGAATTTTGTGTTGCTCGGGCTTTCACAGTAGCAGGTTATCACGCCGTTTCCCCACAGGGGTAGGCAGAGAGAATGGACCATAACACTACTCTATCCTGGCAAACCTCTCTAGCTTCCTCCACAATCATACAACGAGTCATACACGCATGTCGATTCCTCCGACTTCTAACATGACCAACCTTTAAAATCTGATTAGTTTAATTAATTTGACAAATTAATCAAATTGATCAGATTAAAAGGTTTTATTTGTTTTATCGTTTTTGTAAAGAATTTTGACAGGTGTAGAAATAAATTTTTATTTGTTCCAATAACAATTTGAATAATTTCTTCAATATTATTTTTAAGTTCTTGCTGGTTAAGTGCCTTATTACAGATAATTTAAAAAATGGTGGATACGTGTAACATAAATTAAATAAACACAAAAGTCCGGATTGTCCAAGTCAACATGTGCAACATCGAAAAAAACATTATGTGTTATTACATTATGTGCTAAATTAAAAAACAGTGGATACGTGGAACATATTATAAATTAAATAGACAATATGTGCACCGTCTAAAAAGAACATTTTGTGTAAAATTATTTTTATTTTGTTATTTTATTTTATATCATTGTATTTATATTATTTGTTTTAGATTTATTTTGTGGGTGTTGGACGATCGAAGTGTGCGCGGGAGATGCCTATTGGTGGCGATGAGGTTCGCAACCCATCACACCGCGCCTCCCGCGGGGCGAAAAGAGAAGGATGGAGTGCCGCATCAGTAAAAGTGTGACAGTCCATTCTCTCTGCTTACACTTTCGGGGAGACGGCGTGATGGTTAGTTAGTTAGTTAGTTAATTTGACAAATTAGCCTAATTATTATTATGCATATAGCATGAACTGCCTTTTATTTGAAGAATATCTTCAGCAAACAAGTGAAAAACAGTTGTAATTCATTCATTGTATGGAAATTTAAATTTTGCCTCTTCGGTGTCCGCCTTATGGCAATTCAAATTTTTTTTTTTTTAATTCCAGGGCCCAAAATTGATGAATCAAAGATCGGACCAAAGTTGCCGATGCAGCGTGTAAAATAACTAATGTTTAAATGGAATGGGATCGGTCATAAAGCAAGGACAACGGGCGATAAGATCTTCTGGCCTGGAGTGGCGAAAGAGAAACAGCTACACAAATTCTGGCAGATCACAAGCAAGATGGTCTGATGACATTAAACGAGTGGCAGGAGGTCAATGGCGCAGAGCGGCGAGGGATACAGTTGTGGAAGTCGGGAAGGGAGGCTTTTGTAGTATTATCATCTATATTACTATTCCACGCCAGCGGACTCGCAGTGCCGAAATCACGATCGTAGAAACTTACTTTATTGGCTCTGATGTGAATTTCATGGACAACAAAATCAAGAGTTTTGTTTCTTTAATATAATGAATGTTTTCTGCAAATGTGATATAATATTGTTTATTTGATTATTAAATTTCATATAAAATATTCAAAAATTAGTTTTTCAATTACATTAGTAATATGTATTCAAGTTTATAATTCACAGCGAGTTTGCTTGGATTGAAACTTTGTTTTAAAGATATAGACACACATTTTTGCATCCATACACATGGCATTTAATCCAATAAATAAACAAATTGTTATTGAACTTTAATTGTATTTGTTTAATATATATTGGGTTTATTTATGTACTCGAATTTAGCAATAGCGAAGCGTTGCCGGGTCAGCTAGTCTAAAATATAATAAAACTTCTAGAAAACTGACGTTTTCATTCGTATTAATTAGTCAACCGCATATTGTCAATGAATATGGTATGAGTAGTAAGCCATAACATTATACTCTCCAGATACAACCAGACGGCCAAACTTCAGAGGAGAATCGGTCATGGGTGGGGAGCATATGGCAATCCGAAGAAATTCATCGATTCCAATATTCCTCAAAGTCTTAAACACAGAATGAAGACCAGTGCGTACTTTCAGTACTGACTTATGGAGCAGAGAAACGCTAACCCTCATCTAGCCGACCATAAGGAGACTCCGTGTAGCACGAAGGACACATGAAAGAGCCATGTTACATGCAAGACTCACAGGCGTGAAGACAGTGGCGGTACTCTCATAGAAGCCCACAATCAAAACCCCAAATTTAAGTAATCATGCCGCCGCATAAACCAACAACCCACCTAATCTGTTCTTCCCGCTGTATATTCCTGTGGTGTATCATTATTTTTATCTTTTATATAATGTTCCTAAAATGTTCATGTATTATATATTTTGTTTGTTTATTCAATAAAGTACAACGGAGCATAGAAGTAGGATGGAGTAGATTAAATGTGGTCTGGCACCCCCTTGCTGTTGCCGTCTTTAAATGTAAGTCCCGGATGGACTGGGGACAGGCCCAGGGAGTGTACGAGCGAGGCTGATAAAAGGGCGCCGCTACGCCTTATAACAGCCTCGGGTATGTGGCGGGAACTTCTATGTTCCTTTATAAACCTACCTAATCATCTTCCAACAATGTTCCCATCAGACGTAAGAGAAATAGCTACAAAAGCTGAACCTCTGTAAGCCAGAAGAGGTTTTGATTCCAAGCCGGGCTTCTGGGCTTCTATGGGAGTACCGCCACTGCGTGAAGACCTCTTGAAGATAAAAGAAGCAGAAGGAGACCCCCCCACGATGGTCCGATGACATTAAAAAGTGCTGTTGACTGGATACAGATGGCACAAGATAGTAACATATGGAGAATAACCTATAGGGGAGTCCTATGTCCAAAAGTGGACGACATCGGCTGTATAAGTAAGTATTGCCAATACAGATATTGTAAAATACATAGCTCCCCTCCCCCCGCCCTGCAGAGGCCGGTGTGTGCATAATGGAGTAGCTGATGACAGCAACAGTAAATTACAATATCCTCGACCGGTGTAAATAGCCGGAAATAAGCCATTACCCGGAACCGGAAGGACCAAGACCACCCCGTGCGGGGGTGTATCGACTGGCTATTAGGCCCCGCGCGATAGGCCATACGTCACGGGGAGCGAAGCAACAAATAGGCCATTTCCAAAGGTAGACGAAAGTAAATACATACATAAGGGTGTCGCGTGGCTCCTGAACTAATTACACGCTTCGGAAAGGGGGCATCCTCACTCGCATAAGCCGTTAATTTGTATAAACATCGGATCTTTATCTTTTATTGATTATTTCCCAAGTATAATACATCATTTTAATAGAGTCCGCCCATTTTGGGGAGAATGTTTGACGTTACAAAATAAACTGTTTGTTTTTGTAACCCCGGCGGGAACGAAACCGGTTGGTTCGATAAAACAAAAGAAAGTGGTGTATAAAAAAAGTGTTACGTGTTTTATATAAAATTATACATTCTTTTCTCATTATAAACAAACAAACCACCACGCCGTTTCCCCGCAGGGGTAGGCAGAGAGAATGGACCGCCACACTAATACCTCTATCCTGACATACCTCTCTAGATTCCTCCACATTCATACAACGAGTCATACACGCACGTCGATTCCTCCAACTTCTAACATGACCAACCTTTAAAATTTGATTAATTTGGTCATGCCATGTTTTCCTCGGTCTGCCTCGACTCCGTACCCCATTTACATCATCAACGTATACTTTCTTAACCATTCTTTCTCCATCCATGCGTTCCATATGTCCGAACCAACGAGGCGATCCTTTCATAATTTTATTCATAATACCTTCTTCCGCTCTAAATTCCTTTCTTATAACAGCATTTGAGATTCTGTCGTATATCGTTCTACCACACATACGTCTTAGGGACCTCATCTCTACCGCATTTTCTCATTATAATATGATAAATAACTTGGGCCTACTACTTTCTGCTGTAAATTAGGCTAACTAGTTGCAACCCGTGAAATATTCACGGAAGTAAATATTTTCTACCCTTAAAAAATTCGGTTCACTATACAATCGTAATAAGTTTTAACTTTTAATATAAAAAAAATTTTCGCACACGTTAAAATTTTACAATGATATAAGAAGTGAATGCGGTGCGAATGATGGTGTTATGAACAAAATAATGAAAGGATCATTAAGATGGTTTGGACACATGGAAAGAATGAATGAAGAAAGAATGGTAAAAAAATATATGTTAACGATGTAATTGGAACCAGAAATAGAGGAAGACCGAGGAAAACGTGGCACGATCAAATAAATCAAATATTGAATGTCGGACAAGTGAGGAGTCAGAGAAATCGACGCGCGTGCATGACACGATGTATGAATGTTGAGGAAGCGAGAGAAATATGTCAGGAAAGAAAAGTGTGGCAGTCTATTCTTTCTGTCTACCCCTTAGGGGAGACAGCGTGATGGTTAGTTAGTGAGTTAGTTTAAAATTTTAGAATTAACAATACCAAATTATCCATTGTTTTGGCCGAAATACTACGATACTTCAGTATTATTAACTGTTAAATTTACAACACTGTTTATGGTATTTTTTATTTTTCGCGACAGATGATGATGTCGACATAGGTTGACGAAACGCTGTCTGCGTTTTATTGTTTTCTGCACTTTTGGATACAACAATAATTAGAACAAAATTCAAAATTAAATTCAGAATCAGAACAAAATTTCAAGACGTATTCCTCTTACTCTTTTGTATTAAAAAAATAATCTCGTACTCCTCTTGATGACATCCAGGGTTTCGCCCATTAATATTATGATGGAAATAAAAAGATTAATCTGGGAGCCCTTAGATCCGCGGTATAATTGAGCTGAGCGCCGGGGATGGTCGAATCAAATCAAAATAGAATAAATACCCCGGCATGTGAATACCCGAAAGAATCTCGCCAAGAGATTTATAAGCTTTTCACGCCACAATCTTCTCAAATAAATGCCATGCACAATAAAGATCTAAATAAATCATGCGGAAATGTTCGCAACGTCAATAAATACGACATTTTTATCGTTTATGGCGCTACACACATATATTTCTAATATATACTCGCATATATCACAATATCTGGCATCATAATATATGAAGTATGTACCATATGTATCCTTATTATGATCCGACTAGAGATGAGATCGAAATAGGGAAGCGCTATAAGGAGGTTAGACATGCGGGAAGAAGGAATTAAATAAAGAACAAGAAAAATCTTGGAATAAAGGAAAATATTTCCCACTTGATGATGCATTGGTATACTCGTACATATCAGGGGAAAACTGCCAATGTAGTGTGAACAAATTAAATTGCGATCTTAACAATAACTTTTTCACAAAATAACAGACTAACTTTTTCACAAAAGACAAAATATGTTACTAAGAAGATGACTAAAAAAATATCACTTCTGGGCAGGATTAGACGATATATCAGCGCAGAAACATGCAAGACTGTATTATAACGCAATCATTCTCCCTCATATCAATTGAAGACTACAGGGGAAAAACAAGGAATGTCAGTTAAAATTCAAAATAAATGTAATAATGCCATCTAGCGGCATTTGTACGTATCTATCCACAGTAAATTTTCATATTCAAAAATCATGTGTGTCATCGACTATGACCAGATAATCGATTGCTAATTGCTAAGAAATATATAGACTTTGATTAGCTTTATTCTCAATTTTCTCAAATTAACCTTCTACTGACATTCCTTGTTTTCCCCCTGTAGTCTTCAATTACTGTAGCACCATACTTTTCTTAGCAAGTGAAGGAGATATGCCAAGATTAACCATTCTCCAGAATAAGGCAATGAGAATAATTTTAAGGAGAAGCAGATATGTCAGGATTATAGTGATTCTGAAAGAGCTAAAAATTATGTCATTCAAAAAAATATTATAATTACATACGTTTTATTACCAATACACAAAATTTTTAATGGGCACACCTCCCAAGAATTTTTAAGGAAGTTAAAAAGTAACCAACATGAACATAAATATGAAACAAGAAAGAAAAATAAACTAAGGCTGCCATTCAGAAAGAATGAAATGCCACACTACTCTAGTTTCCTCCACATTCATACGGAGGGTCATACACGTTCGTCGATTCCTCCGACTCCTAAGATCTTTTCCGACCTTTAAAATTTGATTAATTTGGTCTTCTCGGTCTTCCTTGACTCCGCAATCTATTCACATAGTTAATGTATACTTTCTTAACCATTGTTCCTTCATCCATGCGTTCCATGTGTTCAAACCAACACAATGATCCTTTCATAATTTTGTTCATAATACTTCCCACAAAATGAACCTATGTGTCGATGTAAATCAAATATTAAATTTCGACAGAAGTATATCAGGAAAGAGCAGCATGGCGGTTTATTATTTTTCCCCACCTATTTATTCCCTTCGGAGAGATGGCGTGATGGTTAGTTAGTTAGCTTTAAAAAAAAACTAATTCCACATTCAGACTAGAAAATGGCATCGAACTGCCGAAGCGGTCGACGTTAAACACAAGTGGAAGCCCACTAAATATATAATAATAAAGAAATTTTGTAAAAAAAAAATCATTATTTAAAATGAACTTCTATCAAGAAATTTCAATTAAAAATATTAATTATTTGACGATCAAATATTAAATGTCGGCCACGTGACGAGTAGCAGAATCGACGTGCGCCTGCATAACACGATATATGAATGTTGAGTATTAGAGGGAAAGAACACCGTGGCGGTTCATTCTTTCTGCCTACTCTTCAGGGGAGACGGCGTGATGGTTAGTTAGTTAAAATCAAAAGTCAAATTAGAAACAGGGGGTAAAAAAAAGTTGTCGTGAAATGTCCAACTCCGTAACAGGCCGTGCAGAGCAGAGTGATGCTGTAATTAGCATATGACGGAGTGGTACCGAGCGGTGAAGTTTGTAAGTGGAAAGAGTTGGATAGTTTAGGAGCCAGAGTGCTAGCGAGACGGGGGAGGAGTAGGAGGAGGTCCTGCTGACAAATTACACTTATAAATATACATCGGCTGCTTCATTTGCATTACATACACACGTCCCTCTAAGTGCTTCTCACCAACGGCGGAACCGAACCGAAGCATTTTAAATAATAAACAAACTAACGAGGGATGGACCGCCATACTGCTCTGTTCCACATACCTCTCAAGATGCCTTTACATCGTAACATACACGCTCGTCGAATTATCCGACTTCGAATGTGCACGCCTTTTAATATTTGAAATAATAATGCAATAAAACGATAATTGATACAAGTGAAAACGTCTGTTTTCTAGAAGTTTTATTAAATTTTATGTGAGTGACATGTTTCGCCTGTTGCCTTATTATCAAATGTCATATTGAATCAAATTAATAATTAATACATTTTAATAAAACTTGTATAAAACGGAGTTTGTATTAGAAAAACTTGTATAAAATGGAGTTTTACATCAGTCATGAGAGCTGCATCTGACATTTTATGAGATATTTCGAAAAGGTGGGATTTTAGGTGAGATTTAAAATCTGTCGGATTATCAATGCATCTGAGGCGTGCAGGAAGCATATTCCAGGCGGACGGACCTGCCACTGCGAAAGCCCGATCGCCGAAATTTGTCCGGGGGTTGCACTTTGGCTCAACTAATCTGCCTATTGCCGAGGAGTTTGCTGATCGAAGCGTAGATTGCCGCAAGTTAGGGCTATCAGCAATACAAAGTTCAGATATATAGGCTGGTGCCATTCCGTGAAGCACTTTAAAAACCGTCCAACATAGTTTATACTGGATTCTTTCAGGACACTGGGATGACTTAACTACTTCCACTTTTGTCTTTTATTCCGACAGCGCCAGGTTTCACTTGGTTCGCTGGCATCGACAGATGAAGCAAATTTATTTTATAACTACACAACAATCCCAACCAAACTTCTAATAATAATTCATTTACGTTGTTGAAGATGTCTTCTAAGGCAAGGCTAGTTAGTCATACAAAACGCAGAAAAACACCGTTAGAACAGCATTGTAATGGATCTTACCCTTGATGCTTAACTTTCAAATGATCGCACACACCCCGTCATGTGATGAGATATTACAAGTGTGAATTAGGTCTTTTTGGGATGGATAAAATCCATAAATTTGTCAGACATGGTGGTCGTAAGAAGGGTGGAATGACAGGTCATAAGTCCTGTAAACACCTCGATCACCATATTCTGTTTCCAATATGCATCTTCGTCTCTATTGAGATACAATTAATCCTTGGATGGATAAAATCCAACCGGCTCACTTGGACCAGTTGCTCGAGGTCATAGTCTCTACACCTTTCTTTACAAGGCTGCATCTTCTTATTTATAGTTTTATAAAAAAGCAAGAAGAAATTGAAAAAGAGTTTTTCATTTCGAAATCTTTTTCCGTCGACCACCACTGAATCGCTAAGAACTTTTCTGGCATCAAAAGCGCGCCCTCGGCGAATTTTTTTTCCTCTTCTCCAACAAAATGAATTTGTGTAAGTCCCTACTAATGCGATACAGTAAGAACAAGACGAGAACATGCCTCGTATATAGGGCTCAAAAATTAATTATTTCTCCCGGTTGGAAGGAACCTCGGAGTATTACATTATTGCGTACAACGTGCTGTTTTATTTCTAATGTTATTACAACCTATTTTAAACGAGATTTACGTAATTGCGATGTTTTCTACTATGAAATTAAAATACCGCTCATATTAAACATGGGTAATATTAATCCAGAAACACAAATTAGCAATATACGCAACTACGGGAGGTCTGTTATCTGCACTACGCTAGAGACAGAAGCCCTGTCCCAAACGTAGTTTTCTTCATCTCTCGTCATCTTGCAGCGGATCTTGTACAACCTAGGACCGGCAGCGCCTAACTCACTTGGCTCCATCCTAACGGCGGTCCTTGCCACCTCTCATCATCATTTAGCACAAACACGTTGTACCTAAGTCGGCAGCGCTTAACTCATTTCTTCTTCTTCTTCAAGCCCTGTCGGGTCCCCCCAACGTTAGCGATCACCTCGGCGAACCTGTCCCTGTCCTGCGCCGCTCGGAACAGCTCCTCCACACTTCGGATGCCGGTCCACTCCCTCACGTTTCGCAGCCAGGACATTTGTATCCTTCCGGGCCCTCAGCGTCCCTCAATTTTCCCTTCCAATATCAGTTGGAGAAGGTGATACTTTTCCCCACGCAGTATATGACCCAGATGTGTGATCTTTCGAACTTTGATAGTTGATCACAATTCCCTGTCAACTCTAGCTCGCCTCAGGACTTCGGTATTGGTAACCGTGTCTGTCCAGGGAACTCTGAGCATTCGGCGATGGAGCCACATTTCAAATGCTTCCAGTCTGTTCATTGAGTTAACTTTCAAGGTCCAAGTTTCACACATTTGATCATTCTCTGGCGGAGTTTCAAGTTTACGTTATCATTGCACTCATTTGACTCTGACAAATCCACAGTCTCGCTAGTTTCTTCCTCCGAGGATTGACTTATTGCACAGGAAAATGTTTCCCACCACACTCATCAAATTATCAAAACAAATCCGAGTGCTAAATTAGGAATCGCGAACATTCAACGCTATCCTCAGCAAGATTCTTACGTGCTTATCTCTACAGATGCGTAAGGATGCGGCCACAAAGGAAAGAGCATTGCTTGATGCTTAAAGCTACGCTGCAAACATCCTAGTCAATCCACGTACGGTGTTCTATGGCGATGATAACACTACTCTTCGCGCCACGCTACGCAACCCTATAGTGAAAATATACACCTAACTTAAACACTACAAGCTCTTCGGTGTGGTTTTAACCTAATGGTAAGATTCCACGATCGTCACGTGAAATATGCGACACAGTTACAACCTGCCAGCGCTATGTTATACTCGTTCTCCATACTGATGGACCACATACGGTGGTCATTATTTCTAATTATCGACATGTGTAAAACACATCTCTTATCATTAACATTCCTGCACCGGACTATCAACATGACTGTTTGCCCCGTTCTTATCTTCCAGATCATGTTTATTCATTTCTTAATGAAAACTACATGTTAAAGTTGATTGTTGATTGTTTGTTAGGTCAATGTTTTTATAACACTTACCTTGAACACGAAACTTCTGGCTTACACAAGTTCAGTTCTTGTGGCAGTGGCTATTCCTCTTACGTCTGATGGGAACATTGTTGGAAAGGTGATTTGGTGGGTTGTTGGTTTATGCGGGGGCATGATTTGTGTGGCCCGGAGTGTTCCTCTGAAAAATGATCGATTTTGGGCGCTTGTGGCCGGTGGAGGTGTTTGGGTCGTAATTTGAGAGATCTTTTATTGCGGGGTTTGGATGTGAAGGGAGCCCTTTGTAAAAACGTTCGACAAGTTTCAGAATGAATTCATCTATCATCGGGATTCCCGATTCAAGGTGCAGTTGTGTGATCCTGGTCCATGAAGGCGCACCAAGCGATAAACTGATAGACATATGTTGCAGGATTTAGAGTTTGTTGCACATATAATATCGTGTTCTTATCACATCACTGGCAAGGGGTGTGTGGGAATATTATAGCATGTCTCTAGAGACAGAAGCCCCGCCGTAGTTTGTTTTCATGCTTTGGACACGCTGTCGTGCACACAAATTTACAACCGGGTGTTCTCTTGTACAGAGTACGCATTCAAGATACTTTTTCTTTACATATAAAAGGTGTACTGCTCACAAAAACTATGTAAGAATACACCCAAATAAAATGAAAAAATGATCCCTGAGATGGTTTATGGAACGGATGTACGAGGAAGAATGGTTAAAATATTGTATACAAGCAGTGTGAGTGGAAAGAAAAGCCGTGGAAGACCAAGGAAAGCATGGTATGACCAAATTAATCAAGTACTATAAGACGGCTACATTCGAAATAAGAAAAATCTACTAGCGTGTATGTAACGATGTACGAATGAAGAGGAAGTTGTCAAGTGTGTCAAGATAGAGGACCTACACCTCCGAGGAAACGGCGTGATGGTTAGTTAGTTAGTTTTCATAAGGTGGAGGTTAGTGAACGAAGTATTCAGTGCACAGAAGGAAGAGCAATATTGGGTCGGGTTGGGTTAGGTTAGGTTAGGTTAGTACCTAGCCGATACAGCGCAGCTCCCTTGCGAACCTTGCGGGCCCCATTCTTATTCCGCTCATGCAGAGTATTATGGTAATGGCGCGAGACTTGTGGAAATCTCGCCTCCACACGGACAGCCAATCAGCCGGCCCTGCTCCTGCACGTGTGGGGCACGCGATACAGGCGGCCCTGTGCGGATTAAATTTTCCTAAAGACGTATCGTATCCGAGTAGGAAGTAGCACAGTACTCACAAACTTGACGAATGGGAACATAACATTTGCACTCAAATTTATACGATTCGTCAAATACGAAATTATACTGAAATATTATAATTTTAGTTGGATATTATTTCAAAACATGTTCCTTTATTTCTCGGGGGTTCTGATTTTTACGTTTCACTTACGGCGTGAAAGTTATTTAGTTAGTTTATTAAAAAATAATAAATCGGTCACGTGAGGAGTCGGAAAAATCGACGTACGGGCATGACAAGGATGTGCGGGCATGGCCGGAGGGGTAGGCACATTATTTTTGCCCATCCCTCCGGGGGACAGCGTGATGGTTAGTTAGTTAGTTAAAATGGAACCTTGCAAATCGAAATTAGATAACATGAGGAGAACAGTTAATAGTGTCGAGATGGAGACACTGGACACTTCTGAATTAGATGAGATAGTCCTGAAGGTGGATGTGTGTGTGTGTGTGTGTGTGTGTGTGTGTGTGCGTGTGTGTGCGTGTGTGTGCGCGTGTGCGTGTGAGGGAGTAGATAAAGAATGAAGCGGGAAGGGGATATAAGGAGAGAGAGAAGAGACAAAGGGCCCCCATCAATCCGCGGAATGTAGGAGAGAATCCCCGCAATCCCAGCTGTCTGGCCGCTTCTAGCCTCATAAGGTGAACGGAGCTAACCCACGAATAATACCAAATGAAATACAACATTTCAGAACAACAAACTGTCAATTAATTATTGACGGTATCTTAGATAGCCGCACTACATATTGTTTTATTTTCCAACGCGGAGAGCCAACCTGCTTGTGATGATTCCAGTGAGAATCTTTCAACTGGCAAATCCTCTTGATTCTGAAAAGTCCTGACCTTGAGGTCTCAATTCTATTTTAGTATAAATCTTAAGGATCAGTTTGCAGCAAAATCTAATATATTTGCTGGTTCTTGGAATGCTTAACTAGAAGGCTTTCATGTGGTTGTTTCCCGTTGTTTTCCACATTTTGTACACAACAGGTTATTTGAACCCAATTACTGTATATACGGAGAACCGACAGCCGATGGGGAAGACGGGTTCTGGAGTGGAGACCGCGTACAGGATTCCGTAGAGTTGGACGTCCCCCTGCCCGCTGGACCGACGATCTGAAGAGGATTGCTGGACATGGATGGATGGGAGCGGCAATGGATAGGGGGCAGTGGCGTGCTTTGGGAGAGGCCTACATCCAGCAGTGGATGACAGACGGCTGATGATGACTGCATACAACTTTGTTGCTATTGATTCTCATGACATTGTGATAGGTAGCTAGTCTATCGCCATTTTTATTGTCACTTCTATTCTATCAAATCAAAGACAGGATGATTTTTTTACAGTGTGGCAGTCATATCACTATGCCGTCTAGGTCTCAGGTAAATGAATATATCTCGCATCAGTTTGCAAGAAAAATAATTATTACAGTTCTGATTTTACGATTCAGCAAAAAAGAAACGACGCAGACGTGAATATACGAGATGTCCCCCTTTACCTCGTCACCGTAGAAAAATTGAAAAAAATGAACGCCCATACGTCAGCTGCCATTGTGTTCATTTTATTTCATTTGGGATTAAATGAGAAATACATAAGCACATTGATTTCTTCAGGATAATAGGGGGAACAAAACACCACGCCGGGATAATTCAAATTATGGAATCGTGGCAAATAAACGATTGCTCGTCATTTTACGTAGGAAAAGCAACGCGCAATACCCCGACGTCGATTCTTCCGACATCTAACATGGTCGACCTTTTTAAATTTAAATTTTTGGTTATTTACTTATATCAGCATTTGAAATTCTGCTGTACATCGTTTTACCACACGTAAATCTAAGGGATCCCATCTCTACCGCATGTATTCTACTCTCATCCTTCTTCAAAATACTGACATTAAGCAACCATGAAATTTTAGAAATAAATAAAGCAGTGAAAAATAACTTAAACATTATAAACAACTAATTAAATGGAAATGTAATTAAATTCCCATGTTCGAAATGTTTCCTTTATTCCTATCTCCCCCAATTCTAATTAGATAAAATTTACCCCCACCCTTAAACATAACCTACCCCAATTTAGTACATAAGTGGTTATTCTTATCGTTAACATTTGTACATCGAGAAAATAATTTATACTACTACTACTTCCTATGGCCATACAACTCTTGAATATTTTTAAGCTTAACTTAAGCTCCTCGATCCTGCGCCTTTTGCTCCCAGCAGTCCGATTCGCCCAACCTAGCCTGGTCAGCCAGAACATTGTCCGTTAGGCGCTGTCTAGGGCTTCCTTGAGGTCTTACTCCAGTCGGTCTAGACGCGTACGGTCTTGATTGCTCTGGTCTCTATACGTGCCCAATCTATGCTAGGCGACCGGATCATTAATTCATACCATAATAAAATAGAGAACAAGACTTCCAGAGAATTTAGATTCAAGAATAAGATATTAAGGAATAATCAGACCTGTGAATGGCGGTGAAGGCTGGAGAGTGCGGCATAATGACGAGCTGTACCATATTTACAAAGCTCCCAATCTCTCCACCCAGGTCAGAATGAATATACTGAGATGGGCCGGTCACGTGCAGAGGATGCGCGATATCGCGAACCCCAAAAAGATTGCTGGAGTGGCACCCAGGTGGTAGAAGACCAATTGGACGACCAAGGCTGCGATCGGAGGATGAAGTTGGGAGAGATGGGGCAAAATTGTTACGAGTGTCAGATTGGAGGGTCGAAGCGGAGGACAGGAGGAGTTGCAGGCGAAGAATACTGGAGGCTAAGGCTCGATATGGGCTGTAGGGCCATCGAAGAAGAAGAAGAATCAGACCTGGCCGAATTATGTCCTGAAAAATTATCTTAAAATTATATATCAAAAGAAATTTTCCCCGGGATCAACTTGCCCTCTGTAAAAACACCCCGGGATAGAAAGACACCAACAGTTGTGTTTGGGAGCGAATATAATATAATATTACCGAGACTACGGCGGGCAGCGGGGGTGACGGGCGCCCGTCCCGGGACGGAAATAGGGCAGGACCCGACAGAAATAGGTTTTTTAACGCCGGCGGTGCACGGCGGTGGGTAGCCGGCTTAAGGAATAATGGATGTTTTTAAAATTAAAATACCGCATTCATCTGGGTAATTTATTAAGAAAGTCGTAGCACCTACCGGAGTTGCAGAAGGACGATTGTACTGTACGCTGGATTCCGAGACTACTTCAGACTGGAATATTGGATTACACACACGGGCAGAAGAGACAGAGGGAAAGGCGATTTATTAACGAAAGTCTGTACACAAATAAAAACACAAAAATAGGTCTTTAGGAACAGTTGTGTGGAGATAGACTATACGAGCCGTTCTGTCTTCTGAAATAGCAATAGGCGCAATACATGAAGCGTATCCTAGCGTCACTACACTCATTATACACTTCCAGCTCATCTCATTACTTTCTGGTGTCTCTTCTTCTATCTTTAAATCAGCAGTTCGTGCCTCTAGCGTCCAGCTTCCTTACGCTTACGTGGATCGAGGAGATGACTTAGCTATCTCTTTCGAAATCGAGAAATGCAAAGTTATTTTTGTTCTCTTCGAATTTTATTGTTAATTCTTAAAAAAAAACATATGTATTGTTTCTTGAACAACGATCTAAAACTACAAATTAAATATTAATTATTAATGAAAACTATCGTTTTCTAGTAGTTTTATTATCAAGGCGAAACACGCGACTCCAATAATATGTAATGAAACTTCTAGAAAACGGACGTTTTCATAAGTATTGAATAATTGTGAACTGATCCACTGGGATGCGGAGGGACAAGACAGGGATGAGTCGAGAGAATTGGAAGAGGACTATATCCAGCAGTGGAGAGAAGAAGGTCTAATAATAATGATAATAATAAAGTTGTTATCGAGAATTATAAAAAAAAAATAATAATAATATACTTCGGGAATTAAAAATACAATAAAATAATTTTTAATACAAATTCTATACTTAGAAGCGATCATTCATTCATGCAAAGAAAGACAATAAAAAAAATCAGCCCTCAGGTTATTTTATAATTAGAGTGTTTCCAAACGGCGATGGTCAGACTAAAATACGGAAGCTGGAAAACCTCATATTATTTACGCTGCACCGAATGTATTCAGAACATGATATGTTTGTTTAATCCTGAATAATAATAAAATTATATTTAATTCGCTGCACTTGTTGCTAAAACTGCCGGGGTATGCAAGGGGTGGTGGTGGACCTTGGCTCCAATGCAACCCTAGCCGGAACAAAATAAAGACAGGTCGGCTGAAGTGATGTTTTCTAACCACGTGGATTGGCACCAAGTTATACTTGAATCCGAACTCCGTATGACCGACGGCGACGGTCTAAATTGGAGGAAATCCACACTTCGCTCGACGATGATCCTACATATTTCAGGTGCTAAGCTGAAAACACATATTTTAAAAATCAATACCGAAATTTAAAAAAAAAGATGCACATTTATTATTTATTATATTCACATGCAGAGATTTTAGATTTAAAAATGCACCCTTGGATTGAATTAAGCTTGTTATTAAAATTAAACGTTCAGATATACAATAAATAAATTAACGCGTTTGATTAAAATCCTTATAGCTTACAAACCATTGTGGTTAGTATGTTAAGCAATGACTATTTGTGTATGACTCGCTATAAGAATGTGGAGGAAGCTAGATAGGTGTCAGGATAGAGTAGTGTGGCGTTCGATTCTCTTTGTGATCACTGGCCGGTCCCATAGTACGCCATACGTTGGTTCACCAGGTGTTCATCTTGACTCCTACTCTGGCACTCCGGTGTGGCCGTACCCTAACGTCAGGGAATCCTGACACGGTACTATAACTATATAAAGCGCCCTTGAGGTGAGCTATTCACGAAAACGGCGCTATGCAAATTAATCTAATTATTATTATTCTTGAGTGAACAGAGATAAACTGTGGTCAATCTTGTCCGAATACGGAGTGAGCACAAAACTGATACGGGCGGTTGCTTCTCTCTACGAAGGGAGCACTGCCAGTGTTAGGGTAAATGGAGACATCACGCCTTGGTTTGATATCACGAAGGGTGTTAAGCAGTGAATGAGGTATGCAAGTCAAATGATTTAATGATGAATGTCGGAAAGTCAAAGGTGATGGTTTTCGAAAGGGAAGAGCAAATGACAGTTTGTAATATAAGTGTGAACGAAGAGAACTTGGAACAGGTGAGGGAATTTGTGTATTTAGGTAGTATGTTCACAGCAGATGCCCGAACGGATAGTGACGTCGAAAGAAGGGTTGGTGCGGGTAACAAAGTGAATGGAGCTTTAAAAATAGTTATTGGAAACAAGAATTTATCAATGAAAGCGAAAACGGCCGTTCACAATGGAGTTCTGGTCCCAACCTTAATGTATGGAAGCGAAGCATGGAACTGGCAAAAGAAGGATGAGAGTAGAATAAATGCGGTAGAGATGAGGTCCCTAAGACGTATGTGTGGTAGAACGATATACGACAGAATCTCAAATGCTGATATAAGAAAGGAATGTAGAGCGGAAGAAGGTATTATGAACAAAATTATGAAAGGATCGCTGCGTTGGTTCGGACATATGGAACGCATGGATGGAGAAAGAATGTTTAAGAAAGTATACGTTAATGATGTAAATGGGGTACGAAGTCGAGGCAGACCGAGGAAAACATGGCATGACCAAATTAATCAAATTTTAAAGGTTGGTCATGTTAGAAGTCGGAGGAATCGACGTGCGTGTATGACTCGTTGTATGAATGTGGAGGAAGCTAGAGAGGTTTGCAGGGATAGAGTAGTGTGGCGGTCCATTCTCTCTGCCTACCCCTGCGGGGAAACGGCGTGATGGTTTGTTGTTGTTGTTGTTGTATTATTATTCTTAAAAGAAGAATCAAATCCAATTTCGGGGATAATGTTATTTGAAAAATTGATACCCAAAAACGACGGACGAAATAAAAATTATCAAAAAAGCTGTAAATTGTAAGCTTGGTGACAAAGACATACAAGTATTTTCACTGTAGAAACACCGTAAACGTAAATACCAAACTTACAATGACGTCATCATTGCGCCTTTTTTCCATCAAATTATTTGATATTTAATTCGCCGATTGGAGGAAAATATAATAAAAAAAGTCTTAAACTCGGTAACTTTATAGGTACCCAAATTCCTTACTATCAAATCAAATCAAATCAAATCAGTTTATTTCATCAACAGACATTACAAAATTTATTTTTAAGGCATCTATTGAGAACAGGTAAAATAATATATTATATATAGTATACTACCAGAAACGCATAAGAGATGGTTCAACATTAGGAAGACAGGATACTCTCCAGAATTAAGAGTATTTGCCTTCTGAACGTACTTTCACTAACATGAAAGACGTCGATCTCCGAGGAGACCGCGTTCAGCAGACTAATTGCTCTTCCCACCGGTGTCACCAGAGGCAGATTGGTTCTGGCAGCCGGTAGGTAAAACAATCTGTGCTGTCGCTGTCGGAGATATCTATCGGGGACAAAAAGCCGAACACCCTCCAGTACGGCCGAGTTCTCGAAGTATCCCCTAATTAATCTAAAGAAATGGGTAATTAGATGTCCATCTCTTCGAAGCTGTAGAAAATTGGTTCCGAGCATTCCCAAAAGAAATGCCGTGGGATAGAGCCAAGGATAGCTACCATACTCCCTCATGTAGAGATACCTCAGAAATTTTTTCTGAACCCTCTCCAGCATAATGGAATATCTCGCCTCGTGAGGACTCCATATCACAGAACCACTTTCGAGTCTGCTCCGAACCAATGCGTTGTATAGGACTCTGAGCACATTGGGATCCCTGAAAACTCTGCCGGTCCGGACGATGAAGCCCAACATCTTCAGTGCAGTGCCACAAATTCTCTCAACATGTGCACGAAAAGTCAGCCTACTCTCATAGATGATCCCGAGATCTCTCATCGTAGATACATGTGCTAGTTGCTGGTTGTTCATTGTGTATCTATAATACACAGTTCTCAATGCTCTAGTAAAAGATAGCATAACGCATTTAGAGACATTGAATTGCATTTGATTACTGTGACTCCAGTTGACAATATTATTGATGTCCGACTGGAGGCGAAGACAGTCTCCAGGATTTTTAATTTCCAGGAATAATTTCAGATCATCGGCAAATAAAAGAAATCGCGAGAAGTTTATCACCTTCGCAATATCATTTATGAAGATGGTGAAGAGGAGTGGCCCTAAGTTTGAACCTTGTGGCACCCCTGAATTTACAAGAAAAGGTTCCGATTGAAAAATTCCGTATGAGACGTATTGTTTTCTTCCCTCGAGGTAACTAATGAAAAACATAATCAACTGAGAAGAGAATCCAATTTGAGATAGCTTTGCTATCAGAATGTCGTGGTTCACAGTGTCAAAGGCCTTTGAGAAATCATTATATGAACAGTCAACTTGGTGACCATCATCCAAGGCCCTTGCAATGTAATCTGTGAATACCATGAGATTAGTTTCAGTCGAGCGCCCCTTCCTGAATCCATGTTGTTCTGTTATAATATAGGGGTCGACTTTGGGAAATATCGATTTGTGTAAAATTGATTCAAATAGTTTGGCTGGAGCCGACAGTATCGCTACAGGTCTGTAGTTTTCGACCGACTCTTTTGCGCCGCTCTTGAAAATAGGACTGATTCTGGAAAGTTTCCAGAGATCAGGAAAAGTATTTGTACTTAACGATAGGTTAAATAAAAAATACAGCGTAGATATTAGGAGCTCAGAGCAGCCTTTTAAGAAGTAAATGGGAAGAAAATCAGGACCAACCGAGTGCGAATTCTTCATAGCTTTAATGGAGGATATAATATCATTCGCTTCTATCTGCGATATGACAAAGCCATGACCACAACAATTGGCACTTAACTCAGTCGCTGAATTGAAATTAAGCCGCGGGGGAACATTGCTATAGACAGATTGAAAGTGTTTGCGAATGCATTCACTATATCTACACCCTCAACCTCCCTATCCCCATGCATCATAGTGTTTAGGATGCCCCCATCCTTTCGTAGACTTTTTACGTAGTTCCAGAAGGATCCAGGGTCATCCATAAGATTGCCCTCAATGGTGCCCACATATGTTCGAAAGGCTGATCGAACATTGCGTCTCACCACCGAGCGGTACAGACTGAAAAGTTCGTACTCACTCCGACAACCAGTAGCCTTCCACCTCACATGATGGGCATGTTTGGTCTTAATGTCCGCGATGATTTCCCTGGAAAACCACCTCGGATATCTCCGTCCACCATTGCTTATGCGTTTTCTGGGAAAGCACAAATCAAACAATTTATAAATTTCACTGTAAAAATACTGTAAGGCATCATTTACGGTGGTCAAGTTACACATGTCGCTCCAGTCAAGTTGAGTCATCAGCTGGTACAGCTTCAGAAAATCACCCCGACTGAAGTTCCATCCTCTGAAGATTTCTGTATTGTGTCGCGGCACTCTGGTAACACCAGGGTTATCTTTACCAGAGTACTCAAATTCTAGCGCGGGATGGTAATCATCTTCAGAGACTAATGGGGACATTGATCTGGAAACTTGCAACTTTATGTTACTCAAAATCAAGTCCAAGGTTCTGGAATCTGAGTTCAAAACGACATTGTGCTGGGCAAGCCCAAAAACTGCGCATAGGTACTCCAAGTCACGCTGGACATTGTCGATCCCATGAGCAGAGTGCAGGTTAAAGTCGCCCATCACAATGACATTTTTACCTCCGATCAGATTGAAGCTCGTATGCATCGCATCAAATAATCGGTTATAAATTTCCCAATTAGACCCCGGTGGTATATATGTAACACATATATATGTTACATGATTTACCCCATACATAAGTTTTACCCAGAGATCCTCATTGACTGATTCAAGATTGGGGACGCGCTCAGCCCTCAGCGCATCCCCCCTCCCGACCGCCAACAAGCAGCCGCCACCGCGACTGTGGCCACTGTCGCCTGCTCGATCTCTGCGAAACACATTAAAGTTCTCTATATCAAAAAGCTCAGAGGAGAGGACGCTCGAATTCAGCCAAGTCTCAGTGAGAGCGATTATGTTAGCGTCACTCACCGAGACATTGGAGAAGAATTTCGAGCATTTTGTCCTCAATCCACGAACATTCTGATATAGGAAAGACAAATAATTGGAGGAACCAAGTCAGCTCGCTCTCGGAAGTCGCGGAGCCGCAACACCCGCTCGCCACTCCTTGATGAAAGAACGGCGTGGCCAGTGTTTAGGCTCCAGGACCTCCGAGACAACCGAACTCGGTATTCCAATCTTAAACGATACATAGGAACTTCCCTCCTTGGGCTTGATTCTATGCACCGTATATGATGCCTTACGTAAACCATTAAGGTAAGACGCCATGTCACCGACCGAGGTATCGGGGTGGAATGGGTCCCCGGGCCGATAGTAGTGGTACTAGGTACTCGGGCCGGGTAACAATTTAGTCTTACTGCCACTAAATGTACGCCTTCGCGGGCCGGGCACATCGATCATCTCGCGCAAACTCTTCACTTCGGCAGAAAGGGACCCCACCATTAAACGCAGGGTCCTCAGTTCTACCAAAACACTATCTACTTTCCCCTCCATTGTAGAAACTTTAACAAATATCTATAGAGAATGACGGAGCGCACAGAACCACAACCTCACGTCAAAAATGTCAAATCGGAACCCGTGAATGTAAATCTCGTCATTCGCGCTGTAATAATTAATACATTCTTAATTATCACGGAGCGATAGCACGGAAACGAGAATAATTGAAAATGTTCCACAATAAAATGGCGAGACGTTTGCAGAACGTTGGATGGAGCAGGGGCCCGGCGAGAAAGGGGTTAGGTCACGAAAAACAAAGCCGCCATTGGGAGCGTGGGACGGGAACACCCCGAGTCCAAAATCTACAGATTTGGTCACGGCTGGCGCGCGGAGACTAGACGGTTCGCCGAAGGTATTATGCCGGAGACAAAAGAACGTCCGCTGTCAAATGAAAAGCGTTCCACGCGGATCTTTGAATATTTGAATTCGCGACGTTCGACAATTTCAATAGCATAAAGGTGAAATGAGATCGACGGCGGTTGACGGAATGTACGAGTATGTACGCACCGTAACTGCTTCTCAAGCCCACCGGAGAAGGTCAGCAAGTTTTCGTGGATCATTATCACCAGCCTGTATCCGTCCACTCCTGGAAGTAAGCCTCCTCTATTTGCTTCCATGCCTGTCGATCCTGGGCAACACGCATCCATGTCGCGTACCTGCGGTCTCTTTAATGTCCTCCCTCCAAGTAAGGGTGGTCCTGGATTTGAGGTCATAGTTCTAGGACGCCAGCAAAGGACACGTTTTGTCCATCTATCGTCAGAGCCGCAGGCGACATGGCCTGCCTAGCGCCATTTTAACGTAATAATCTCCTGAAAAGAATGCTACTGGTGGTGGTCTATGGAACAGAACGCTTGGCTTCTGATCCAGAGGATTTGAATTCAATCCTTGACACGACCAGTTTTTTCTTCTTCATAATAATGAGCTTTAATTTTTCTCCCATTGCAGATAGCATAATAAATTTTAAGTTATACCATTATACCCTAGGTTCTCAAAGTGGGAGATAACGCCCCCTTGTGGGCGTTTGAGACTTTCAGGGGGGCAGTCGAAAACCCAGAAAAAATAGAGAGCGTGGGCAGATAAAAAAATATTGTCTAAAAAGACAAAATAAAAACACGTTAGTCACGTAGGTACTTATAAAGCAAATTAAACTTAAATATTGGTTTATTTTGTTATTGTATGTATTGTAATCATATTTCGAACGCTAATCATTTCTTCCTTTTCTTCGTTCGGTATTCTACCATATGTCGTTTTCAGATACATAAAAGATTTAATAATATTTTAAAATTCAACTATGTGTTTCTAAATATTTGGAATAACTTTTATGGGAAGGGGGCGTAGAACGTTTATTTTTCTTGTAAAGTGGGCGGTGGTCCAGAAAAGCTTGGAAACTTATGCATTATACTGTTTCAATTTTGAAATATTGTTATTATACGTATCACAATTTATTTGTTAATTTCTACGAATCTGTCGCGACACCTGTTTCTCCAACCTATGGTGGCATCATCAGGTGTAACAAACAACTGTTCTTTAACACCCGTTCTTCAACATAGGTTGGCGAAACAGTAAATTGTAATTAAGAAAAATACGACAATATGTGCACCATTTAAAACGAACATTTTGTGTTAAATTATTTTTATTTTGTTATTTTATTTTATATCATTGTATTTTATATTATTTGTTTTAGATTTATTTTGTGGGTGTTGGACGATCGAAGTGTGCGCGGGAGATGCCAATTGGTGGCGATGAGGTTCGCAACCCATCACACCGCGTCTCCCGCGGAGCGAAAAGAGAAGGATGGAGTGCCGCATCAGTAAAAGTGTGACAGTCCATTCTTTCTGCCTACCCTTACGGGGAGACGGCGTGATGGTTAGTTAGTTTCAGTTAGTTAAGAAAAATAAAAGTAAAATAAAGTATTGTAACAATTTTCAAAAAAATTAAAACCGCTAATAATGTTGGAGTATCATAGTGTTTCGGCCGAAAAAATGGATTATCTTATCTATAATAATAACATTGGTTTAAATCGTATGTTTTTGTCAAACTTGGGGCGTTTATATCGTAATACCTTCGAGACACGTCGATAATAATAATGTTAAATAATAATCGACCTAAAAAAGCCTTATAACAAAATAAGTGTTACATTACATTTATTCATAATTTGGACGTTGTCGAATTCGGCTTTCTATTTGAAAAAGAAACCAAAAGTTATTTGGTATATAGAGGTAGGAGGAAGTAACGTACAGTGTGATATAAAAAGTGGATAGAGAAGCGCCGTTTGTAGAAGTTGGATTAATTTATAAAAAGCGCGAACACAATAAAACCTCTCTCGAGTGTGATCTCCGCGCGCCACCACGGCGCACTTACGTGGATTGTTAAGAATTAGCCGGTCATAAGTCAAATTTCAAAATCGATGTTAAAAATACCGAAAAAATCCTAGATCCAAAGAAATGTCCCAGTAACAATAATTGACCATCCCCAACCACGAACCTTTGACCGTGTGCGCGCGCAGGTGGTTGAAACTTGTCCGCTTAACGAAGTGCACGTCGTCATTGTTCTTAGCGCTCTCAGTGTAAACATTAAACAAGGAGAATTTTGCTTTGTCCACCTAATATTTCGAAGTTATCGTTATGGATTCGAATAATTCATGTAATAATCAATATTTGTTGATGTGTTTAACATACTCTAAAAGTTATTTTATATTATTTGTAGAACTTCAAAAAAAGGTGGTCTAGTAATGAAATTTTTACTTAATTTTCAAGTTTACAAGATATTTTGTTATATTATCGCGTCCTATCGCGTAATGTTTATTCCTGTACTGTATACTTCTTATATTTGACTAATTAATGACATAAAATTTGGCTGCGGATAGCTGCGGTTGACCAAATTACAGTTATTTTTTTTAAAAGGATGACATCACTTTTTTTTAACAACTTTTTCTTAAAATGTAATAAAATGTGATTTTCTCAATTTTAGGTATATCTGGTACATCGGGTACAAAAACCGTAAGCTGTAAATATCTTTACGATCAAATGCAGCAGCAAGATTTACCTAATTTAGATGAAAAAATTAAATATCTAAAAAATCACCTATTGTCCTGTTGTGGTGACACTCCAGATAATCTAAGCAGTTTCAAACAAAGATTTGCATATTTCAAAACATCAATGAAAGAAAAATGGTCGAAAGCCCATAGAAAAAAAGCAATGTTTCTTAAAACTAATGAAAAGTGGTTAGGAGGAACATTTGAACTTTCAGCAAACAAGCAAATTCGACCAGGTTGGCCTTCTAAAGCATTTGAAGATTCTAGTGAGAAGACTAAAAGAAAAAAAAACGGAGGAAATACCTTATTCACTTAATAAGGAAGTAATCGTTCATGCAGCGCAAACAACATTACAGGCTCGAGGAAAAGGGGATACTTCGAAAATACTACGGGAAATATAACGATTTGATGAATATGCCATGGCAACTGCGAAATTGTATGTCGAGTTATATAGTTGGCACCCAATGTCTCCGACCTTGCATAAAATATTGATTCATGGTGCAGCTGTAATTGAAAATGCCTTATTACCCATAGGACAGTTGTCGGAAGAGGCAGCAGAAGCCAGAAATAAGCACTTTCGATTCGATTTCGTTCTCGAGAGAGGAATGCAACCTTGATACTCGTATATATAATAGATTATTATCGAGTTAATTAAGTAGCATGAAACAAACAAAAATAAAACGATCAAACCAGGTTAATTTTGCCCTGAAACAATGAATATGTTACTACCAGCTGTACCGAATACCGAATCCGATATTTCAGACATGGATTAAAATTTGTCCATAAATGTATAAACATATTTAAAATACTTATTTGCACCAAAATTATTAATCTGTAACTAGATTTTTTTTTGTTTGTAAAATTTGTAATATAAAAAATTTTTTCCTCGAGATTTAGTATTTTTTTATATTTTTGGCTGGGAAAAAAATTTTTTTTTACTAAGGACAATTTTTTACGATAATATTTATGATTTGAAGTCAAAATACACCGTAAAATAATTTTGACCGCCTAAATCATTCAAATCCACCTATGTGCGGCGGTATATTATAAAAAGACGAGACGTTCGATGGAGGATAGACGGGCGGGATGGCGGGATAACGGGCTGGAGACTGGAGACGAGAGGGAACAATGGCAACTTTAGATTGCTGCCGGCCTGGGGCAAGGGTGGACAACCTTTTATACGAGCACCTTACACTCTCAATCGAATCATCTTCAATTTCATAGTACAGTAGAGTCTCGATTATCAGACCTGAACCGGCCGCGGCAAGGTCGGATAACACGGAAAATGATAAAAACGACACTGAAAATGTCTTAATTTTATTTTCACATCGAAAACTTTTCAAATATGTACATGTAACATAACTGAATGTAACGAACTAAAACATCAAAATGCACTTACAACAAAGTATTATAATAAAACATGTTTTACAGTAGGTACATACTTCAACACTCTCCCATGATTGGGCCACGTAGTAAGCCACGTCGCCTGGCGCGCGAATATAATGCGTGCAGTCGGGTAAAGGATAGGGGCATTACCCCGGTAGGTCGGATAACCGAGACTCTACTGTACTGCTTGCTTTATCTTTTAAGTGGCCTCTTCTGGGTGTCCATCTGGTACTATCCTGTCTGACTATACGTCCAGCCCATCGCCACATTAATAGGTGGGACGATCTTAATGCGAAAGGGATAAGACCGAGTCGAGTGGAGAAAAATGGAAAAGGCCTATACCAGCAGTGGAGAGAAAAAGTCTGAAGCTGAAGAAGAAGATTTGACACCCAGGGATTGGTTTGCAACAAAGTATAACACTTATTGCTGGTTCTTGGGATACCACTTGGGCCTTTTTAATGTGATAGTTTTCTGTTGCTTCATGGCCCAGACCTCATAATAGATATGGTCAATTGAGCCCCTGAGATGATTTATTAACTCTCAGCCCGCGGCTGTCACACACGTATGTGATTTCATACTGCAGACCCCTAACGCGGCTGTCACATACGTGTGTGATTTGCCTGAACCTAAGATTCAAACCACAATATCTTCCAAGTTAAATATTCAAACCGAAAGTTTTTTGCATTAATACACTGCCCAATCTTCATACTATTGACATCTGTCCAAAAAATCTCAAAACCAAATAATATTTAGTACAATATATGGATAAAAATCGGGAGACCTAAATTCGTCCTCATTCCTGTACTCAGTCGAAATGTATCGGTCTCTCGCTCGCGACGTGTGACGCAATATTCATTTCATCGCTCTATCTGTCCGCTCAGAGACGGCCCGTGATCATATTCTACCGTGAATTATTATTTTACTAATATTTGAAAGTTCCATTTATTTGTTTTTTTTTATTAAATTTTATTGTGCTTCTTAGTGATATTCCGATGATTTTAAAGTTAATTATTGTATATTACGTGCATTACCTAGACAGCCTAGATATATTTTATCGTTTTTCTACAGTGATGTGTACTCTGTGACCAGTGATTACTTTATTCTGTTGTTTTACAAATATGTTTTTTTGACATTGATTTTAATTAAATACGTACTGAATTAAAAAAAAAAAACAATATCGTTTTAGAAGTTTAAAAATAGTTTTTAAAATGGCTAGCCATAGAATGAGTGCAGAAGATATCGCTGCAGCAGTGGAGGACCTTGAATCAGATTTTGGGATGAGAAAAGTGAAGACGATTTCCAAGCAAATCGGAATCGGACGATGAAGAAAATACCAACTTTGCTGGTGAATCGTCATCACAAAGAATTTCGTCTCCTTGGGTTTCAGGTCCACATGTACCTGTAATTCACAATTTTAACTCCTTTTCTGGAGTAAACCCAAACGTTTCATTATCACTACAATCAATCGAACTTGATTTTTCGAACACTTTCTCAGTGAGGTTATAATGAATAAAATTGTGACCCAAATGAATTTGTTTCACACCTATGAAATAAATAGAAAAACCTTTGGAGATAAAGCCAGAGTAAAAAAGTGGGTCGATACATTCATACCTAAAATTCAATACAATTAGTGGAATTGACGAAATTAAAGACGTAATAAAAAGTGTCGAGGTTTTAAGAATAATGTGCATTAGAACGCAATCCGTCATCCGCGGTCCGCCACTGCTCTCGTGTTATCCACACACATAACACACACCACCGAACGCAGCCGCACGTGAAACACCAACACATACGAAACACGGCGAAGTGGGTAAGAGATGGCATGATTTAAATGTTTATTATTTTACCCATGGTATATTTTAATGAATAGTTCGTCTATTTCTAATCTTAAGTGGATAATTGTTGATGTAAAAGGTTCGTAACTTATATATTTAACGGGTGTTGTGATAAAAAACGACACCTCCATCAGAAATAAGTGTTTAAAATAATATATAAAAAATGTCAACAAAAAATCGAGAAAGTGACGCGTAGCTTATATGTTATGATTGATATTTTAACGCGGCCCAAGGGTTAATGAAAACGGCGCTTTATGAATCATATTATTTATTATTTTTATTATCATATTATATTGTACACGCGGTTACCACATATGGCTTCGACACTGTATTATTGTCCAAACAAATTGCCGAAAAACTACGAGTGACCCAAAGAGCTATGGAAAGATCCATATTAGGAATAAGCTCACTTTTAACGATACGGTACGGACAAAAACTCAGGATGGAGAGGTCACCGACATCATCCACCGCGTAGCGACTCTAAATGGCAATGGGCTGGTCACGTAGCCAGAAGTTCGGATGAAAAATGGACTAAAATACTGCTGAATTGGAGATCACAGATCGTAAAGAAAAGTACAGGGCGACCGCGATTACGTTGGAAGGATGACCTGAACCGACACTACGGCAAAACCTAAATGTAGTCTGCATAAGACAGAGTGGCGAGGAAGCTAAAGGAGGAGGCCTTCGTCCAGGAGTGGACGGGAATAGACTGAAGAAGATTATACTTCTCTTCTTCCTGGCGCTATCCCAACTCATTGTCTGTGTTGACTGTTGGGGTCGGCTCTTCTCGATCTCAGGCTGTACATCTTACGGTTCTGAGTATCGCCTTCACTCAAGCCATTTCTCTGCAAGACGCTATTGCACTGTTTCATCCACGTGTTCCTAGGTCTTCCTCTGGATGGTTGACGAGAAAGATTCACAGACAAAACTCTATTTACTGTGTTGTCTGGTGGTCTCCGTTTTATATGCCCGTACCATCTCATCTACCTTTCTTCAAGCTTACTATTTATATCAGTAACTCCCAGACTACCCCGAATGCGTGAACTTTTTATTTTGTCTCTCAGCGATACCCCAGCTGACCTCCCAAGCATTCGCATTTCTACCGTTTCCTGTTGCCTAGTGAAGTCGCTGTACATTGTTCAACACTCGGAGCCGTACATAATTGCAGGTCTGACAAGTCTGGTCTACTTATCCTTTTAGTTTGACTGGCATTTTTGGGTCACATAACACTCCTATCTAAATTTCAGCCACCCCACTCATATTCTGTGATCAACATCCGCTGCACAACCTCCGTTTTTATGAATGAGTGAGCCCAGGTATTCAAACTGAATACGATTTAGACCGTATTTTCTTCCACTACTCTTAAATAAGTAAATGAATATATTCGGCGACTTCCGTGGTCTATTGGAAACAGCGGTATACAATAAAGAGACTGAGAGGGTGTTACACGGAGGAGAAATAAATGTAGAGGGAAATACAAAGACGGTTTCGCTCCCCTGCCTTCAGAGATGATTTTTACAGCGAGAGGTTTTCACCCCGCCGCGGGTTGCGGCCAGAATACTTATTTCTCCTCTATCCACAAACGGTTTTGTTCGGACTGCCTCGAACACTGTGCCACACACCGGCCTACTATAATAGATGCTCCGTGCCAAGGGATAGTATATACAATATTTGGGAGCACGCAATATTCTATACAGTTTTACTGTAATACTGGATTGTTCAGTTTTGAAAAATAAACTGGGAAAAACAAAGAGGGTGTTCTTTTTTAAATCGATAAAAAAACAACTATATTTAAAGACATTTAGATTTTGCATTTCATAGAATGAGGTATGCATGCGAATTGATCTGATGATGAATCATGATAGTCTGCAACATTAGTGTGAATGGTGAAAAATTGGAGCAAGTAGACGAGTTCGTATATTTAGGTAGTATGTTTACAAGAGATGGGCGAGTGGAGAGGGATATTGAAAAAAAGGGTTGGGGCAGGCAACAAAGTAAATGGTACACTTGAAACGAGGCATGGAACTGGCAAAATAAGGATGAAAGTAGAATAAATGCAGTAGAAATGAGGTCTCTTAGACGAATGTGTAGATACTCTGTGTATGATGGTGTCGAATGAAATATAAGAAGTGAATGCGGTGCGAACGATGGTGTTATGAATAAAATAACGAGGTAAATGGAACCAGAAAAAGAGGAAGACCGAGGAAAACGTGGCACGATCAAATAAATCAAATATTGAATGTCGGTCATGTGAGGAGTCAGAGAAATCGACGCGCGTGCATGACACGATGTATGAATGTTGAGAAAAGCGAGAGAAATATGTCAGGAAAGAAAAGTGTGGCAGTCCATTATTTCTGCCTACCCCTTCGGGGAGACGGCGTGATGGTTAGTTAGAATGAGCATGCTTATAAAATGCAAAATAATGGTGAAGAAAGTATAAGCGAATGAGCAAATTCTAGATGTTGGAAAAGTTAGAGTATTTTCTACAATTGTAAATTTACTATTAATTTAACAAAATAATAACTGTATTTAAAATGCTGGATTTTTGACGAATTATTAGCCACGTGTTTAAGAGATAAGGCTAATGTAGAGGGGCGAGTATTCCGAGAACAATGTTTTTCTGAGGTATCTATCTCTACATGAGGGAGTATGGTAGCTATCAGTCGCTCTATCGCAAGGCATTGCTTTTGGGAATGTTGGGGACCAACTCTCTGCAGCATCCAAAATATGGGTTTCTCATAACCCATTTCTTTAGATTAATCAGGGTAAATTTCGAGAACTCGGCCGGGCTGGATGGTGTTGGTCTTTTTGTTACTGATAAATAACTCTGACAGCGCCAACGGCCGCCAGAACCAACCTGCCTTTGATGACACCGGTGAAAAGAGCTATCTGTCTGCTGAACACGAACTCCTCGGATATCGATGTCCTTTATATTAGTGAAAGTACGTTCAGAGGACAAATACTATTAGACTTTAAAGAGTATCTTGTTTTCCTAAAGAAGAACCATCTCTCATGGGTTCCTGGTATTTTACCTGTTCTCAAATAAGCCTTATACTGTACATATGTTTGTAGTGTCTTTTGAAAAAATAAAATAAAGTCACAATTAACAGAAAGAAAGTTTTGCTGAGTATAAATACGGAGAAACAATATTAACCGCCGAAAGAACAAACATCAGACGTGTCGCGCACAATGGGATATTATCTTATTTTTAATACTCACTCGTAGGTCCATTTGCCATTTTGAGTATTCTCACGTCTCTCCAGTGGGCGGTGCGCTAGGGCGGGGGCGGGGACTTGTCACCGCGCGGATCCCTTGAAGAGGGTTGAAATGCTAATTCCTAAAACCGATCTTCTTTATCTCGTGCCGCTGGAAATCTGGACTAATACTTCTCCGGGGGCTAATCTAATAGTATCAGGTCGACTGCGTCAGGTGCAGCCCTCGTACTAAACATGTTATTATAATTTTATATAAACTTAATGCGTTAACACTGTGGAATTCCATAATGACGAATTTTTACGAATTAAAACCGTTTTTCTTACTTTGAGTTTATTTTTCTCGACATGTTTCACAATGAAGGCTTCCACATGATGAAGGAAATGACCGTCATCAAGTGGAGAACGATACAAACTCTTTATATCGTTTTAAAGTTTTTATCGTTCTCCCGATGATGAAGGTGTAAGCCTTCGAAACATATTGAGAAAAATAAACTCAAAAGTGGAAAAAACAGTGTTTTAATTAAATAGTCCATTGTTTTGGCCGAAACACTATGATACCTTAACATTTTAAAGTGTTAAATTAAATAACTTTGTTTTTTGTATCACAATTGTACATCAATTCGAAAAATCACCAAAATTTGACATTTGATATATTATTGTAACACCTGATGATGTCAACATAGGTTGATGAAACAGCTGTCGCGTAAAATAAAATACAATTGTGATACAAAAAAAAACAAGTTATTTAATTTAACAGTTTAAAGTGTTTTAATTCATAAAAATACGACAATTTTTAATTAAAAGTTCATATGGAGCACTCACTTTGCGGTGCTGCATATGAACAGTTTATATCGTTCCGAAGATGAAGGTGTAAAATTGTCATTATGGAATTTCTCAGTGTTAACGCCTTAAGTTTATCTAAAATTAATTATTATTTGCAACGCGAACAACTAACTAACATCATCCGATAGTGCCCAACTCAGGAAAGATAGTGGACATGTATACTTATCATATAGTACATCTTCAATATTAGCCAAAGATTTCGTTTCGTCTCCAGAACTAGTCTCCGATAGGAAGAGAAATCAAATTTCCGAATACGATCACATCCAGATTTTTTTTCCCATTAATGAAACAAAGTTCAAATGGCAAAAGCTTTAAGTGCGAGAGTATCCTGTCTGTTGTCATAATTATTTTTAATTTGTAACATTTCCAGAGAGAAAGAGTAATGTATTTTGATTGTACCACAGAGAGAGAGTGTGTGGGCTAATGATGGGCTCGCGCGGTAATAGCTTTCGGGAACTCCTTAATGTCCCATCAATACTTTCCCAGCGACATCTGGCCGGGAATGGGAGGAATCAAAAATTATTGTAATAAATTCCATTGTTGGAATGAACCCCGAACACATAGCACCGGACCACCCTTGCGTTGGACCCTAAATATCCGGATTACTTTTGCTAAAAACATTGGCCATAAACAACGAGTTCTTTTCAACACACGATATGGCCGGGTTATTATACCATAAAGTACTCGCACTTTTGTGTGGGACTATGATTTTAAAAAATCACTGGACACTATATGACAACAACAACAACAAACCATCACGCCGTTTCCCCGCAGGGGTAGGCAGAGAATGGACCGCCACACTACTCTATCCTGACACACCTCTCTAGCTTCCTCCACATTCATACATCGAGTCATACACGCACGTCGATTCTTCCGGCTTCTGACATGACCAACCTTTAATATTTGATTAATTTGGTTATGACATGTTTTCCTCGGTCTACCTCGACTCCTTACTCCATTTACATCGTTAACGTATACTTTTTTAACCATTCTTTCTTCACCCATACGCTCCATATATCCGAACCAACGCAGCGATCCTTTCATAATTTTGTTCATAACACCTTCTTTCGCTCTACATTCTTTCCTAATATCAGCATTTGAGATTCTGTCGTACATCGTTCTACCACACATACGTTTTAGGGACCTCATCTCTACCGCATTTATTCTGCTCTCATCTTTCTTCTGCCAGTCCCATGCTTCGCTTCCATACATAAGGGTTGGGACACTATATGATATATGATAAATATAAGAGACAAGACTAACATCTGATTTAAAAAAATAACTAAGCATCACGCCGTCTCCCCGTAGGGAACTCCTCTCCTTCTCTCACTTTCTCAACATCCATACATCTTGTCTTCATCGATTTCTTCGACTCACTCACGTGGCCGACATTTAATATTTGATTCTCTTAACCCTTACCACTCCATTATTTTTTTATATTGTTTGTCAACCAACTCTAATTTAAATAATGTCAATATATTTTTATCAATAGGTAGTTATAAAAAAAATCGTAAAAAAATCATTTGTAATGATTTATTCTTCAAATAAAAAACAATTTACAAAAAACATTATGGACTACTTATAGTTTTGTATAGTATGGTACTTTTTAAAACAATCTCCAGGATGGAGACCAGGTTTTCTGGAACACGTCTCACGAAACCACACTGTTTCCCGTCTTCCCACTGGAATCTTTCTGTTACTGCACACAGTACAGTCTTTAGAACCTTTGTCCAGTTTCGCAATGAAGTGGGGCTTGTATGACGTATCACACGAAGTTCCCGCCATTTTAGGTTATGTGAATTTACAAGGATTATTTTATAGTAAAATAAAAACGGAAAACAGTCAAAATATTATTAAAAGGTGAAATTAAATGTTTTTTTAACGAATAATCACAAAAAAGACAAGTTTTGCGCGAAAAAATACACCGCGCGCGCAAGTCTTATCTTGACAACTGAGTTGTAGCGTAAATATAGCGATGTCGGCTGGCATTCGACAAAGGAGTGAAACTAACTAACCATCACGCCGTCTCCCCGAAGGGGTAGGCAGAAAGAATGGACTGCCACACTTCAACCGATGCGACACTCCATCCTTCTCTTTTCGCACTACGCGGGAGACGCGGTGTGATGGGTTGCGAACCTCATCGTCACCAATAAGCATCTCCCGCACAAAGAAGTGGTAAGGGTTAATCTATTTCTTGATTCGTTTACGTCGTTGACACACCATTCATTCCACGTGTTCGTTCCATCTTAAAGACCCTTTCATTATATTGATCATAACACTTTCTCATATTATATATGCATTTGAGAGGGCTACCTATGGGGAGGTGAAGGGGAGGGGAGGTACAGCCAGCAGGGCAGAGTTCCCAGGTTCTTGTTACGGCAACCTCGGGGTTATCGCGGTCCCATCTCCGCGCCGGGCACACCATTTCTCTCGGCCCAAATCGTGTGGGATGTCATGCCATGCCATGCCGGGCAGCCTCTTGCACACAGCTCGGGGACCAATCGTTTCTGCACTTTCTTTGCAAAATGAAATTAAGCGCGACCTATGGAAGTAAACACAACTTCACCCAACATAAATACACAAAATCAGGCGGCCTTCGTAGACAGGGAAACATAAAACAAACATATTTCGTGACAACGAGGCTATCATAGGACATGAGCTTAAAGGAGAAAAATATGAATCGCTGCATCTGATCATTGAAGGCAAAATAGGGTCGACGAGGTGTTGGCAGGAAGCGAATCTCCTAGTTTCACAACATAAGGGACTAGACTGCTTTAAAAGATTAATTGTATCTCAATAGAGACGAAGATGTAAAAGGTTTTCTGGGAACAGAATATGGTGGCCGAGGCGCTTACAGGACTTATGGGTTTCCCAACCAATGACAGGTCATAAGTCCTGTAAGCACCTCGGCCACCATATTCTGTTCCCAGAAAACAATTTACATCTTCGTTTCTATTGAGATACAATTAATCCTTATAAAAAAAAAAAATATCCGCAATGGGTAAAATCCAGTATTTGTCTACAAGAATTTGTATACATTCAAAATGTTAACTAACTAACTAACTAACCATCACGCCATTTCCCCGGAGGGGTAGGTAGAGAGGATGGATCGCCACACTGGCCTGTCCTGGCATACCTCTCGAGCTTCCTCTACATCCATACATCTTACCATGCACGCACGTAGATTGTTCCGACTTCGAATGTGGCCGCCTTTTAGTAATTGATTAATTTGATCATGCCATGTTTTCCTCGGTCGTCCTCGGCTTCTTTTCCCCCTCACGCTGCTTGTGTACAACTTTTTAACCATTCTACTCTCATCCATTCGTTCCATATGTCCGAACCACCTCAGGGATCCTTTTTTAATTTTATTCATGATGCAGTCATCTGCCTTACATTTCTTTCTTATTTCATCGTTCGGTATTCTATCACACAACGTTTTCCCGCACATTCTTCTTAGTGATCTCATTTCTACGGCGTTTATCCTGCTTTCATCCTTCTTTTGCCAGCTCCAAGCTTCACTTCCATACATGAGGGTTGGCACTAGAACTCCATTGTGTACTGCCATCTTTGCTTCTGTGGATATATTTCTATTTGCAGTAATGACTTTGAGTGCGCCATTTATTTTAATCCCAGCACCAACCCTCCTTTCGATGTCTTTCTCCATTTTTCCATCCCTGGTAAACATGCTTCACAGATACGTAAATTCAGTAACTTGCTCCAATTTCTCGCCCATCGCACTTATATCACAAATCGTCATACATTCTTCTTTCTCGAAAACCATCACTTTAGATTTAGACACATTCATCACCAAGTCACTCTTTTTGCATGCCTCATACATCCTTGACACTAAGACTTACAAATTTTCTTTACTGTCAGCGATTAACACAGTATCGTCTGCATATAACAAACAGCTGACTGACAAACAATTCATCTTAGCACCAGCGTCTATGCCTTCAAAGTTCTTTCATACACTTCAAAATGTTGTGCTTTAAAAAGCTTTGATGAGATGTTTCGAGCTGCTAAGGACAGAGACGCCTACTCTCTCGGTTATAATCAACGTCGGGAGGACTTGGAAGAGGCAAATACCCTTCATTGTATGTATAATTCGCCGGACCATTGCTCTAGTGCACTGGGACTTGGATCTTCTAGCTTAGAGAGGTTGGCTATTGTTGCAAATGTGTTTAGGTGATTGCTTTAGGTTGGGGCCAGATGTGTGGCAAGATTTAGGATTTATGCTAAAGTCACATAATTTTCTCGGTCAGGGAATAGAAGACCAGTTAGGACTGGCATTGAAGTGTATGATGGGATCAGTCTTATTATTTAAAAAAGGGGTTGTTTCCGAGGACAAGAGAAGATGTGCATTGTCTCATTGTTTAAATAAATGTTTTGATAATTGAAAAAATAGGAACATTCAGTGACGAGTATTTAAATTTTACATTTCGGCAGGATAGTGTAATGCCACTATGCTCAGAGGTGGGTCAAGCCATGTGCGGTGTGGAGGCCCAAAGAATTTAAAATTACTCAAACACAAGTTAGATTTTTTTGTTAGTTTTTAACAAATTTAAGTTATTGACGACCTTCGTGGTCGAGTGGCAAATGCTATAACTGTCACATCGAAAGTCCCGGATTCGATTCCCGGCGATGGCAGTGTGATTGTCACACTGTCTTTGGTCTGGTGTAGAATTGACGTGACAATAAAATGGCGATAGATTAGCTATCTCTCACGTGTCATGAGATATTATAGCTATCAATATGATAACTATACCTTTTAAATTGATTTGGCTCGCGCTGTAATGCTGTAAAGAGCGATTCAACAAAATAATAATAATAACAATAACTAAAAGTGATACATTATTATTAAATTATTATTATTACAACTTAATAACATATATTGAACTCCATGCCAGCGGCGACTGACTTTAGTCACGTATGAGGATCTCGAGTGCAACTAACTAACAAAACTAACTAATATACCACTTGAGTAGGCAGAAATAATGGACTGCCACACTTTTCTTTAATGGCATATTTCTCAACATCGTTTCATGCACGCACGTCGATTTCTCCGACTCCTCGTGTGGCCAACATTCAATATCGAGTGCGCGTTTATTGATTCCTTGATATTCAAGGAAGATACTGATATTTATCTAACACTTTCGTTCGCCATACACTAACACCTCCTAGCACAATTTGACTATACGAGTACCATTCATTCGTTGAGGATATTCCATGTCTGCCTCATTAACTTAAAGTTCTATGGTTAGCTAATTAATTCTGAATTACTCAAATAGATGGCGCTAGTATAGATGTCCCTACCAACAGTGAAGTTATTAAAAAATATTAACTTATATACAAGTTCCAAAAAATTTGTCAGACGTGGTGTCGTAAGAAGTGCGGAATGGTGAATGTTGTTAAACATAAAGTTATCGATTAACCCAACCAATGACAGGTCATAAGTCCTATAAACGCCTCGACTACCGTATTTTGTTTCCAAATAATTTACATCTTCGTCTCTATTGAGATACAATTAATCCTAAAAAAATGATTAACCCGCAATGGGTAAAAATCCAGTATTTGGACTTGGCCTTGGACCTTTTGGCTTACAGAGGTTCAGCTCTAATGGCTATTCCTCTTACGTCTGTAGGAAACATTGTTTTATGATGGGGCTAAATGTATGGCCCGGAGTGTCCCTCCGAAAGAGGGCGAGGGGGGATTTAGGGTTTATGATAAAGTCTTACATTATTGTCAAGGAATGGAAGACCAGTTAGGGTTGGGATTGTATTTGCAAAAAAAAGTCTGTTCCCGAGGGGAAGATAAGAGGAGCAGATCAAAAGATTTTGCAGAGCAAAACAATACACTGGTTGTATCGTCCTCTTCTGGTAATATAGATTTAAAGTTCAACCATAAAGCAGATGGAGTTTGGGTAGGAGATAGCGTCCTACGTGAGACCATTTTGTTTGGCGGAGTACGTAGTGGGCTATCGGGAAAGATTTTTTTTTATCCGCATTGATTGCGGGAGGGGCAAAGGACTGAATGATGGTGGATAGCTTGGTGGTAAAGAGTCATTATTTATAAGGAAGATGGTAATAATTTAGGTCGTGGTTAGTCGGTCAAAGAGATGAAGTTGGAGTAGTGCAAGGAATAACAGAGCTGGAGTCGCAGTATTCTGATGTACCAAAGGAGTGTGGTAACGGTGGGCTGTCATCGGGCAAAGAGGCTAACATTACTCATTAAATGATATGGACCTGTCTTTCCTCAATGCCAACCCTCCTCTTTAGAGAGCAAGGGAGAAACCCGCCGAAAATTTGAATATCGATGTTCATATACTGTCTCGAGCTCTCTAATTTTATCGAATTAGTCCATGTGAAGTAACAATGGCGTATATTGGTATTTGACAATGTGAATGATTGCATGTGCGATTAATGAAGTGTTAAGATTGTTTAGATACTGTCTACAAGTATTTGTATACAAAAAACACCAAATTAATTCTGACTTCGCCTCCATACTGAGTCAATCTTCATAAACGGTTGGGATAAGAACATTATAAACAATGGGTTCTCCAGTACGTACCTAATTGATAAAAAATATTTGGGATGGGATCTTATATCCTGGGAACATGCCGCGTGTCTACTGAAGGCCATTCGTATATTTGGCGAGCCCCCGCAGGATCCCGTAGAATGTCCCGGCACGGCAGCGGCAGGCGTATAAAGGAGAAAACAAAAAATCCCGAGACACAAATCTCGAAATAAAACAAAACGAAATGGCGGCACAAAAAGGCGGGAACGACCCAGCTCCAGTTACGCGCTACCAACGTAATCGTGGTAAATAAAACAACCGAGCTGTTCTGTTGGTGTGGAGTGGGCCATCTTAGTTTTTACAGGTTCCAATGAATAATATTTCCTTTTCAATAATGACAATAACAAGGAGCGTCATGAATATAAATGTATATTTTTTTCTTACCAATACCCAAAGTGGAATACTGAAACTAAATAAGTAACGAAAAATAATAAGAAAGTATGTTAACGATGTAAACGGAACAAGATATAGAGGAATACTAATAAAAACGTGGCCCAAACAAATCAATCAAATATTATTATAATAATTACTTTGTGTACAGCAGGTCGATTGAAACCAATTACTGTATACTTTTTGTTTTTATATTGATTCTCATGATATGTGATAGGTAGACCAAGGACAGTGTGACAATCACACTGCCATCGCCGAGAATCGAATGCAGGATTTCGGTATGGTGGTCACAGCTCTTACCACTCTGCCACGAAGGTCGTCTGTATTAAAAGTAGGCCACATGAGTTGTTTGAGAAATCGACGTTCGTGTATGACACGATGTAAGAATGCTGAGGAACCGAGAGAAGAATGTAATGAAAGTGACAAGTATAGAAAGGACAGTGTGGCGGTCTATTATTTCTGGTTACCCCTACGGGATACGGATCTTTAGTTAGTTAGTAAAATAAATAAGACACTATGTAGGTACCAAGGCTCCAGCTATAGATCTCCCGTATCAGGATATATACGTTCTGACCTCATAGAAGGTAGCGTGTAAGAAAGATGTCTAATGTCTCGCAGATGTTGTGAATGTAACAAATATCATAACGGGAAATATAATACTAAAAAAATCGTCGGTTTCATGAAAAACGCAAAATTTCAGGGATGCTTGTTTTATCTCGATGGGAAGTTCGATAACATTATGATTTTGAAGCTGCTACTATCCATACATATCAGGAGTTCAATCGAATAATAATATGCTAATCATAATTGAATAAAACAATATTGTCTTTATTTTGACAACGACCGGTTTCGCCAGGCTAGCTGGAATCAACAGACTGGTGACACTGTGTATTATAAACTTACTCCTTTATATGCATACAGATCAGGGGTGGTAAACAAGATTCCATACAAAAATAATATTGGAATAATTATGTAAAATTTACTAAATTTAAATAATGATATTAAACAAACAAACAAACAAACCATCACGCCGGTTCCCCGAAGGGGTAGGCAGAGAGAATGGACCGCCACACTCTCTTCCCTGGCAAACCTCTCTAGATTCCTCCACATTCGTACAACGAATCATACACGCATGTCGATTCCTCCGACTTCTAACATGACCAACCTTTAAAATCTGATTAATTTGGTCATGCCATGTTTATGGCAAATTAATGATATTAATATCATTTAAAATTTTGATTTATGATCTGACAGCTAGCCTGATGAAACCGGTCGCTGTCAAAATACAGACAATAAGTGGAAGTAAAGAACATAGTTTTATTTAAAATGAACTTCAATCAAGAGATTTCGATAAAATCATTAGATTATAAATATGCTAACTTTTAAAGCTCCGTTTTCGTGACGTAATCACATCAGGTTAGAAAATAATAATACAAAACAAATTTAAAAATTAGGTTTTAATTTAGGTATGAAAGATGAAAATGACGGGTTTCCAGCAGATTGGTCTGTTTATTCAAATTCACTATCGGTAGACCGCTGGACGGCGATGCGCCGTATCGGTGTGAAATATTATTATTTATAATTATTCAGATAACCGATATATATTATACTATAAAGTATATTTTGTTTGGTCCTATCGGCTGGGTCCGCGCTTATCTAATCGGCCTTGTGATTGTACAAAATAATCGCTAGTTAAACAAATACACAATTACTCCGCGTTACACAATTACAAAAATGTTCCATTACCGAGAAACTCTGGGCGAGGATTCGAGGAGAGCTCGTCTCCGTGGACGGGGTCTCCACAAAGGGGTAATGTTAACCCTCCCTTCCCTATGATGGGTATCTTCTACACGTTGCTTCTAATAACCATCAATATCTCTATTAATATAATAAATACAAGGTTAAGATTTTAGGTATTCCTCCATAATATATTTACGCATTGATATAAAAAATAATATTAATAATAATCAGAATTTATCGGGTACATCGGAGGTATTTTGTGAACATCGGAAACAAATTCGCGTATAAACAGCGCTGTACGTGCGCGACACTATATTCGCATCTTACTATTGCATACTTCACTGTGGAAGCGCGAGGAGCTCAATGTTCTCACTGCCGCCGGCAGTAGCTTTCGGGCTTCTAACCAGAGTGGACCTGTGCCCGTTCCGTGAGCATTGCCAGATGTTTTTTTTAACGTTTTCAGCAAATAAATCTCAATTATTATATTTTTTTACTTCAAATATAATTAATTAAGGGGATTAGCTATGAATGTTCTTAATCGCTAATTTTTGATCGGGTACTGACTACCCAACACCGGGTTTTTATTTTAGCACCGTAAGGGAAAGGTGTGAATTGCAAGAACGCGCCCGCCTGCCTGCCAATCGTCAAAGCGGGCGGCAAGGAAGCGACAATCTCCATATAAATGAAAGGGATGCGAGTGCGCCGCGTGTATAAACAGGGATCCTCCACAATAAACAATACGTCAGGTGTGCTCGCGGCTCTCTAAAGGGACTCCACCTAACCCAGTCATTCCCAAAGAGGTCTATATCAGAGATGAAAACAAAAATTGGGGTCCATTAGATGTAAATTAGGTCCATAATTTCGGTTTCCCGCAAATGTAATAATCCACCTCACATATAGTTCTTATGTAGGTACTTACGGAATGCTTTCTTATTATACCTAAATTCCCTAATCATCATATTTCATTCAAATATTGAATGTCGGCCATGTGAGGAGTCAGAGAAATCGACGCGCGTGCATGACACGATGTATGAATGTTGAGGAAGCGAGAGAAATATGTCAGGAAAGAAGAGTGTGGCAGTCCATTCTTTCTGCCTACCCTTTCGGGGAGACGGCGTGATGGTTAGTTAGTTAGTTAGTTTTTTATATTTCATAAAATTGTCCTTCCCATTAAAACACAGATTTTTTTTAATATAGGTACCTACCTATAATATTTATTTTATGAAAAAATTTTGGATTTGCATTTTGTTTAATTTTAAATAATAAATTAATAAACTATAACACTTAACATACGTTTCATTGTAAATATTTATTTTCTACAGTAAACTCTATCAAAGTGATAAGCTCTGTGTCAGCTTCAAAAATAAGTTTATAGTAATATAATAGATGAATTTTTATAGGTCTGCACAAAGCAGAAAAAATCGGCAAGGGGTCTAAGTGACAAAAAAGTTTGGGAACCTACGACCAAACCAAAGGATGCGGGAGAAGGAGACGGGCAGGCGTGTGAGCGAGAAACGACAAAATAAATAGAATACAAGAACCGCCGAAAATATAGATAATGAAAACAGTAGTAGAGTGCAACAACGGTAGCAGTCTCCGGCACAATGGAGGCTGGTTCCGTTACTGTACTACTATACTGCTGTCGCATTCATTTAGGAAGGTATATTGAAATTAAAATTGGGAACACCGCTTAAGACTCTCGGCTCCACCGTCCATTGCTTCCGTTTCATTCTTACCCGAACTGTTGGTCTATCATATGCAGTGGCGGTACTCCCATAGAAGCCCAGAAGCCCGGCTTGCGTAAGAAATTTTTAATCAAAACCCCCAAATCTAAGTAATCATGCCCCCGCATAAACTAACAACCCACCAAATCACATTCCAACAATGTTCCCATCAGACGTAAGATGAATAGTCACAAGAGCTGAACCTCTGTAAACCAGAAGAGGTTTTGATTCAAAATTTCTTACGCAAGCCGGGCTTCTGGGCTTCTATGGGAGTACCGCCACTGATCATAGGTTACATATTCCCAGGTGCTCTCATTTCTATCTCAAGTATCCATACGGACACGCTAATCTTCTATATAAATAAAAGGCGATCTTCCGGGTGTGTGTCGACTATTTCTGAGGTTATTCCTGAGCTGATCCTTCTGTATCTTGGGGAATGGACTAATTGGAATTTAGCGGTCGTCATAGGCATATTTTCGTTATTAATCGAGCTCTAATTAACTTTATAAATTAATCAATTAATTGAAAATTTTCGTAGTGCAAACGAATATAGACCTTAATGTTCGTATCACCTGAGTATCAATCTTTTGAGTCTATATTCGTTTGACACGGTCTGGAGAGAATTCAGTCTCCATGTAATTTTGTGTAGTGGCAACAATGTGTTTTGCTTTCTGACAGTCCAATATATTGCGTTTTACTTTGGGATGTATAATACTTAATACGTTTTGCTTATTACGTACTAAAATAATTGGTTGTTTAATTGGTACAGTATATTTTATTGGCCATATTTTAATGTACACTAATGCAGACAGGTAATTATACTTCTTAATTTTGGCGAGTATAATTTTTACGCGTCAATTTGAGGTTATGAACGAAATTTTATTTTTTCGTGTGGCTGAAACTTATTCGTTTCTCTTACGTTCGACGGTGATTACTTAATGATATTCGTTTTCTAGAGTTCTAGCCGTTCGATTGGTCACGTGGTCTCTGAACTGTCACAATCTCTTTGTACGTCGTAATATTTTGTAGGTATGAAGTTTCGGTACTTTTAGGTTATGAAGTTTTTGGGATTAAAAATATTCAATGATAATTAAATTGTTCAGGTTATTTCAAAGGATGATAGCGAAAATATAAAATATTGGACGTCGAAGCTCTACAAGAATATGAAGAAACTTGCTTCCGTAAGTATAATATAATATTTATATTTCTAATTCATAAATATATTTTCAGTTTATTCTATTTTGCTGTTTTCTTTATACGCATACTTTGGTCAGGGAAATTGTTACATTACCACAGCAACGGTAAGAAAGTTCTAATGATATACAATATGAATTACAATATGAATGAATGACACAATTCTTATGACTTTTTCCGTTTATTTCTAGGAAAATAAAGTAACGGATCAGAGATGGGACGAAAATTACCGATGCAGCGTGCAAAATAACTTCGTTAAAATGGAATTAGATCAATCAAACAACGGATGATCAGTGAATTAGATGTACCCTGGAGTGGCGAATGAAAACCGGCTCATTTTTACATTACACATAAGCTACTTTTAGTAGTTTTCATTCATATATGAAAATTCCATTATTAATTTCAGGTAAAGTTTTTAAATTTACAGTTTATAGACAATAATTAAGCACATTCCCAAACGTGCCACCTATATATCTGAATTTTGTGTTGCTCGGGCTGCCTGAAATATGCTTCCTGCACGCCTCAGATGCATTGACAAGCCGACAGACTTTAATTCTCACCTAAAAACCCACCTTTTCAAATTATCGCATAAAATGGTAACAACGGTTGTCTGTATATCAATAAACAATATTATATCACATTTGCACAAAACATTCATATGTTTAGAGAAACAAAATTCTTGATTTTGTTGTCCATGAAATTCACATCAGAGCCAATAAAGTAAGTTTCTACGATCGTGATTTCGCTGTTGTTACATGCACCTTTCATGACTAAAAACATTGTCAAAGCGCCCTTGAGGTGAGCTATTCACGAAAACGGCGATTATCAGTTCCGTAAGTTCAATGTTTATATTTTGATATGTACAGGTTTAAATTTTGAATTAATTGGTTTATTTTGTATATATAAGAATATAGACAATTTATATGAAGGAGTCTGGTTGTAATGAATGCTTTTGTAAAATTTTTGTTATTTCTTTAGCACAATCATAACTGCATTGATTAGCATAGTTTTTGATAGTTATTTTTGCCGTTCAGGTAAAGTTTCTAAAATCTCCTACATATAATATTAACACATTTCCACGCAACTCTTGCAATGCTCGATCAAGAGCCTCGAGTATTTTTTTTAAATATACTGCTTAGTGAACACTTGGAATTCATTAATTGTATGGAAGTTGAAAATTTGCCATATGCGCCTCTTCGATGTCCGCCTTATGCCAATTCCAATATTATTATTTTTTATTTCTAGGAAACAATATTAATTAATCAGAGATCGGAATGGAATCGGTCATATAGCAGGGACAACGGATGATAAGATGCACCCTGGAGTAGCGGGCGAGAAACAACTGGCAGAATTTTGAATGGTATTGCGCTATTTTATTAATGTTATTTAATTATTATGATTTTAATTAGTTATTTAAAATACAATTAATATGACATTTGATGAATTCAAACATAAAGGTGTTCTTTATACGCGTACTTTGGTCAGGGAAATATTAAAATTACCACAGCAACGATAAGAAAGTTCTAATGATATACAATATCAATTTATTCGTTTTACTTACGTGTCATTTTAGGTTATGACGTTTCGTTGTGTAATAATTAGTTAATTGGTATAATCTATTTTAATAATGTTGTTTTAATGTAAAATTGTTCTGGCAGGGCGAAAATCTATATCTTTGGGATTAGATATTAAGTTTTGATAAAATAATTGCCTGGTTGTGAGAGACCACTGGTCTAATGGGGATATTTTTGTATTGGGATTGAAATTATTTTGATAATGAGCCATGTTGGTGCATCTGCATGTTGCAATTCTTCTTTATTTTCCATTCCACTGAGTAATTCCAGCAGCACACATACCCAAATACACTATGAGTTACTTCAGCTGTTTTAGTTTTTCTCTGAAAACAAATGCTGTGATAGGTAAACATATCCTTATATGCAGCATTAGCTGCCTCAGTTAGAAGAGTCCAGTAATATTCCATTTTTGACCATTAAATTCTACATTATGCTGAGATTTAAAATATTCAAAGATAATGAAATTGATTTCAGGTTATTTCATTTGCTTGAGGATGGGGAAGACAACGCAGAAGATAATGGATTGCGCATGTGCAGAGGATGGGGAAAACAACGCAGAAGATACTGGAGTTCGCATGTCCAGAGGATGGATCCCACACTTCGATATATGCGTATCACAAGACAATGTTGTTATCTTTATGAACTAATTTGGAATGGTATGTACAGGTTTAAATTGGATTAATTGGTTTAATTCGTTACATAAGAATATAGACAATTTATGTTTACTACTCCATGATACATTCTCATCTGTCTTACCTTTCCTGTATTTGGGGCTTTATTACAAAGAAGAAAGCTAATGAGATTCAGGTGATCCAAAATCGGGCTGTTAGAAATATTTTCCGTCTACCGTGGTACACTCATGTAAGGGCCCTATATTCTCAGACGAAAATAATTCCATTTCAAATCCATCCAAAATTAGAGATCACTAAAACTATAATACAAATAATAAAGTCATCAACGCGCTCTAATACTCGACCAATATTCAATACGGACGTACACCAACATGATACGCGCTCACAGAATAAGAAGCATTGCGTTCAACTAGATTCGGTGTAAAATCCTTACAATTTATAGCCTCTACAGAATTTAATAAACTCCCTAATGATTTAATAATGATGTCGAACCAAAAACTTCAATCTGATCAACTTAAAAGTAATTTTTACATTACATTTTTACATTTTTACATTTTTACATTACACATAAGCTACTTTTAGTAGTTTTCATTCATATATGAAAATTCCATTATTAATTTCAGGTAAGGTTTTTAAATTTACAGTTTATAGACAATAATTAAGCACATTCCCAAACGTGCCACCTATACGAGTATATCTGAATTTTGTGTTGCTCGGGCTTTCACAGTAGTAGGTTCGTCCGCCTGAAATATGCTTCCTGCACGCCTCAGATGCATTGACAATCCGACAGACTTTAAATATCACCTAAAAACCCACCTTTTCAAATTATCTCATAAAATGTTAACAACGGTTGTCTGTATATCAATAAACAATATTATATCACATTTGCACAAAACATTCATATGTTTAGAGAAACAAAATTCTTGATTTTGTTGTCCATGAAATTCACATCAGAGCCAATAAATTAAGTTTCTACGATCGTGATTTCGCTGTTGTCACATGCACCTTTCATGACTAAAAACAATGTCAAAGCGCCCTTGAGGTGAGCTATTCACGAAAACGGCGATTATACAAATTAAACAAACAAACAAACCATCACGCCGTTTCCCCACAGGGGTAGGCAGAGAGAATGGACCATAACACTACTCTATCCTGGCAAACCTCTCTAGCTTCCTCCACATTCATACAACGAGTCATACACGCATGTCGATTCCTCCGACTTCTAACATGACCAACCTTTAAAATCTGATTAGTTTATATAATTTGACAAATTAATCAGATTAAAAGGTTTTATTAGTTTTATCGTTTTTGTAAAGAATTTTGACAGGTGTAGAAATAAATTTTTCATTTGTTCCAATGACAATTTGAATCATTTCTTCAATATTATTTTCAAGTTCTTGCTGGTTAAGTGCCTTACTACAGATAATTTAAAAAATGGTGGATACGTGTAACATAAATTAAATAAACACAAATGTCCGGATCGTCCAAGTCAACATGTGCAACATCGAAAAAAACATTATGTGTTATTACATTATGTGCTAAATTAAAAAACAGTGGATACGTGGAACATATTATAAATTAAATAGACAATATGTGCACCGTCTAAAAAGAACATTTTGTGTAAAATTATTTTTATTTTGTTATTTTATTTTATATCATTGTATTTTATATTATTTGTTTTAGATTTATTTTGTGGGTGTTGGACGATCGAAGTGTGCGCGGGAGATGCCTATTGGTGGCGATGAGGTTCGCAACCCATCACACCGCGCCTCCCGCGGGGCGAAAAGAGAAGGATGGAGTGCCGCATCAGTAAAAGTGTGACAGTCCATTCTCTCTGCTTACACTTTCGGGGAGACGGCGTGATGGGTTAGTTAGTTAGTTAGTTAATTTGACAAATTAGCCTATTATTATTATTATGCATATAGCATGAACTGCCTTTTATATGAAGAATATCTTCAGCAAACAAGTGAAAAACAGTTGTAATTCATTCATTGTATGGAAATTTAAATTTTGCCTTATGCGCCTCTTCGGTGTCCGCCTTATGGCAATTCAAATTTTTTTTTTTTTAATTCCAGGGCCCAAAATTGATGAATCAAGGATCGGACCAAAGTTGCCGATGCAGCGTGTAAAATAACTAATGTTTAAATGGAATGGGATCGGTCATAAAGCAAGGACAACGGGTGATAAGATCTTCTGGCCTGGAGTGGCGAAAGAGAAACAGCTACACAAATTCTGGCAGATCACAAGCAAGATGGTCTGATGACATTAAACGAGTGGCAGGAGGTCAATGGCGCAGAGCGGCGAGGGATACAGTTGTGGAAGTCGGGAAGGGAGGCTTTTGTAGTATTATCATCTATATTACTATTCCACGCCAGCGGACTCGCAGTGCCGAAATCACGATCGTAGAAACTTACTTTATTGGCTCTGATGTGAATTTCATGGACAACAAAATCAAGAGTTTTGTTTCTTTAATATAATGAATGTTTTCTGCAAATGTGATATAATATTGTTTATTTGATTATTAAATTTCATATAAAATATTCAAAAAATAGTTTTTCAATTACCTTAGTAATATGTATTCAAGTTTATAATTCACAGCGAGTTTGCTTGGATTGAAACTTTGTTTTAAAGATATAGACACACATTTTTGCATCCATACACATGGCATTTAATCCAATAAATAAACGAATTGTTATTGAACTTTAATTGTATTTGTTGAATATATATTGGGTTTATTTATGTACTCGAATTTAGCAATAGCGAAGCGTTGCCGGGTCAGCTAGTATCTATAATATAATAGGTAATCGTATCTTAAATGATGACATTAATCGTTCTTTCACTAGGTATACGTTGGAAGGCACCACCCATAACTATGAACATATACTCGTATTTTATCTAACTAACTAACTAACCATCGCGCCATTTCCCGGGGGAGGGGGGTAGGAAGAGAGGATGGATCGCCACAATGCCCTGTCCTGGCATACCTCAGGGGCTTCCTTTACATTCATACATCGTACCATGCACGCACGTCGATTATTCCAACTTCGAATGTGACCGCCTTTTAGTAATTGATTAATTTGGTCATGCCATGTTTTCCTCGGTCGTCCTCGGCTTCTTTTTCCACTCACGCTGCTTGTGTACAACTTTTTAACCATTTTACTCTCATCCATTCCTTTTTTTAATTTTATCCATGATACAATCATCTGTCTTACATTTCTTTCTTATTTCATCGTTCTGTATTCTATCATACAACGTTTTCCCGCACATTCTTCTCAGTGATCTCATTTCTACGGCGTTTATCCCGCTTTCATCCTTCTTTTGCCATCTCCAAGCTTCACTTCAATACATGAGGGTTGGCACTAGAACTCCATTGTGTACTGCCATCTTTGCTTCTGTGGATATATTTCATGCAGTAATGACTTTGAGTGCGCCATTTATTTTATTCTCAGAAACAACCATTCTTTCGATGTCTTTCTCCATTTTTCCGTCTCTTGGAAACATGCTTCCCAGATACGTAAATTCAGCAACTTGCTCCAATTTCTCGCCCATCGCACTTATATCACAAATCGTCATACATTCTTCTTTCTCGAAAACCATCACTTTAGATTTAGACACATTCATCACTAAGTCACTCTTTTTGCATGCCTCATACATCCTTGACATTAAGACTTGCAAATTTTCTCTCTCAGCGTTTAACACAAATATTTTATCAGTAGACATTTTATTGGTACTTTATACTCGTGTACTATAACTAACTAACCATTACGCCATTTCTCCATAAGGGTTGGCACTGGAACTATTATACCCAATGTACTGTGTGTCACAACGTAGAGTAGAGACAAAACTATTTATTATAATATTTTGTGTTCCCCTTTAGTCTTCTTCACTCATCCGAACATAAAGACGGGTTCACAATGGTTCAATTTTAAAATGCAGACGTTTTATTTAAATGGTGGAGTGTGTTGACGGGCCAGTATTGTTCGGAGAGGAATTTCCTCCATACAAAACGGTTTTCATTATTGTATTTGTATACATCCGAGACCTTAAACAAACTAACAACGGCTCCGCCGCCCTGTGGAGATGCAGCGCACTTCGTGTTATATAGCTCATCGTGTTATTAAAGCTGATGTGCATACCGAGGGAAGCGGTAGTGATGTTATTGATTTCACAAAAATCTCGCGCTCAATTGATTTCAATCTGAATTACCTATTAACTAACTAAATAGCCATCACGCTGTCTCGCCGGAGGGGTAGGCAGATAGAATGGAACGCCACACTGTTCTGTCCTGACATACTTCTCTCGCTTCCTCTACATTTATACATCGTGGCATGCACGCACGTCGATTTCTCCGACTCCTCACGTGACCGACATTTAATATTTGATTGATTTGATCGTGCCATGTTTTCCTCGGCCTTCCTCTATTTCTAGCTCCGTTCACGCCGTTTACATATACCTTCTGTACCATTCTGTCTACTCATAAACTTCTCACTACTGATCCCCCCCAGAACATCTTCAGTGGCTTATTTATTATTTAAGGGAATGTTCGTGCGCATGGTGGTTACCAGGTTAGTTCCATGTGCTCAAATCTCCGTAGTGTTATCTTAATGAATTTGTTCGTAACGGTTTCATTCGTCCATTAGACTGACGTCACACGAGCGTTATAAAACGTAATAAGAAGCATGTCCTCTGCCTAATGAATCCCTTATGTCCGCGTGACCCGCCGCCCTCCGCCCTCCGCCCTGGCCTAACGAGACGCACGTGTCCCGGGCCCTGCACCGCGGCCAGTGCGAGCCCATCATTGTTATTCCGGTCCTTAAAGGGAAAAGGAAAGAAAAAGGCAACGGCGGGCGTCCATCGCGCTCGGGGGAGGATAGCACACGCCTCCACACGTGGACACCGACACGACTTTCTCGACTGCCCTCCAAGAAGTGTTAACCCTTACCACTCCTTTGTCAAATGCCAGCCGACATCGCTATATGTACGCTACAACTCAGTTGTCGGCTGACGGCCGACAAGATAAGACTTGCGCGCGCGGTGTATTTTCGCGCGCAAAACTTGACACGTGTCGTGGTTTCTTGTGATTATTCGTTAAAAAAACATTTAATTTCACGTTTTAATAAGATTTTGACTGTTTTCCGTTTTTATGTTACTATAAAATAATCCTTGCAAATTCAATTAACCTAAAATGGCGGGAACTTCGCGTGATACGTCATGTAGAGGAGCGATTAGAGTACAAGCCCCACTTCATTGCGAAACTGGACAAAGGTTCTAAAGACTGTACTGTGTGCAGTAAGTAAGATTCCAGATAATTAGTCCATAATGATTCTTGTAAATTGTTTTTTATTTGGAGAATAAATCATTACAAATGAATTTTTAACGATTTTTTTTGTAACTAGCTATCAATAAAAAGATTTTAACATTATTTAAATTAGAGTTGGCTGACAAACAATATAAAAAAATAATGGAGTGGTAAGGGTTAACACGAGAACCAAGAGGCCGCACTGTTCTATCTTGACACGCTCGTCGATTGTTACGATTTCGACCATGGCGGCCTTTTAGTAGTTACTAAGATTATACAGTCCATATGAACTCTATGATCACTTGAGACATTTCGAGAATTGTCTTGTAACTTCGGCACTAGAACCCCCAAATAAACCTTAAATAACACCTAGAACCCTTATCTATCGAAGTGAAGCGTAGAGTAGGCAGAAGAAGAATAAACTATGCTCAGGAGACAACTAGGAAAAACAATGTATGATAATGGCGGATGAATGCATCCTAAACAAAATTAAGAAAGGGTAACTAAGATGGTTTGGACATATTGAACGAATGGATGAGAGAAAAATGGTTAAAAAGATATATGCAAGTGGTGTGAATGAGATACTTTCGCATGAAATCGTTTTCCGAGAAAGCAGATTGGAGATATATCTCGGCCGATGCATGCGCGAGAAAGACGCCCTACGCTGCAGATGCGAAGATCTAATGAGCTAGAGCGAGACGCGAGCAGTGGCGATCCGAGGTGTCGGATGGTACCGCAGAATCCCAACACCTTGGAAGAAAAAAGTATAAATTCCTGGAAAAAAATACTCGAGGCAGAGTCTCATCGGCCATAATTCATCTGGATGCTGTGATAAATAAAAAAGTACATTATTGAAGTGTATACAAATAACGCATTTTATGTAAATTTATAAATTAATCGATCACGTAAAAATCTTGAAATAAAAATGTTTTTTTTTGTTTCAATCGTGGGGATTGGTTTGCAGGAAGTCTAGCATGTTTGTTGGTTCTTGGGATGCCGTTTGGGACTTGAATGTCGTAGTATCCTGTTGCTTTCCACATTTTTGTAAACAACACGTCATTTGAACCCAATTACTGTATACGACTTTTTAGCTATTGATTCTCATGACATGTGATAGGTAGCATGAATTCTACCCCAGACCAATAACAGTGTGACAATCACACTGTCATCGCCGGAATCGAACCTAGGATCTTCGGTGTGGCAGTCATAGCTGTTGCCACTCTGCCACGAAGGCCGTGTATAAAACAACATTTTGAATGTATACAAATACTTGTAGACGAATACTGGATTTTACCCATTGCGGGTTATCATTTCAAGGATTAATTGTATCTCAATAGAGATAGAATAGCATATATACAACTTCCAAAAATTTATCAGACATGGTGGTCGTAAGAAGGGTGGAATGGGGAATGTTGTATTACATAAAGCGTGCGCTTAACCCAACCAATGACAGGTCATAAGTCCTATAAACACCCCGACTACCAGATTCTGTTCCCAGTTTGCATCTTCGTCTCTATTGAGATACAATTAAGCCGTGTATAGAGTATAATTTAAACTGTATGGAAGATGGTAACTATATAATCATTATCTCGGTCTCCAGGCTCCAGCCATGAAGAGGCCAGTCAGTGTCCTTGTGGTCGCGTCCCCTCTACTTTGCCCATTATTATGATGAGCTTTTGTGACCCAAATAACCCATATACGGGGAAGTAATCGCTTGATTAGATTGAACATCACTATAGCTCAACTAATCTGCCTGTTGCCGAGGAGTTTGCTGATCGAATGGAAGATTGCCTGGAATTATGGCTATCAGCAATGCAAAGGTAAGAGATATAATTGATTATAATTGAAAACTGGCCAGCATGGTTTATACTGGATTCTTTCAGGATATTCAGCTAGTGAAGATTTGGATGTGAAGGAATTCATAAAAGTGTATGAGAGAAGAAACATCTATGGTATTTATAAAATTAACTAACCATCACGTCGATACTGATCTATCCTGCCATACTCTCTAGATTCCTCTACAGTCATACATCGTAACAAGTACCCTCGCCGATTTTTGCGACTTCGAATGTAGCCATATTTTAATAAATTAATAATTTGGTCATGCCATGCTTTCCTTCTAACAGAGAGCTGTTGTCGAGTGTGAAAGTTGGAAAGGTCTCATATTTGGGTCATGTGCTAAGGGGAGAAATATACCACCTCCTTCGGCTGATATTAATGGGTAAAATAGAGGGACGCCGGGGAGTTGGTAGAAGGCAATTGTCCTGTTTGCGGAATATAAAATAATGGACAGGAATGAGCAGAGTTCAGAACCTGTTCCAAGTGACGCAGGACAGAGAAGCTTTCGCTGCAGTGATCGCTGACGTAGGGGGGGACCTGACACGCCACCGGAAGAAGAATGCTTTTCTTGATCGTCTACGACTCTTTCTCTCATCCATTCATTCCATATGTCCAAACCATTTCAGGAATCCTTTTTTAATATTACTATTTCTTCCTGCACGAACTGCAAGCCCTGGTGTCTAGTATGTATGAGGTATGCAAGCGATACGATTTGATGATGAATGTGAATAAGTCTAAGGTAATGATTTTCGAAAAAGAAGGAAGCATGACAGTCTGCAACATTAGTGTAAACGGTGAAAATCTGGAACAAGTGGATGAATTTGTTTATTTAGGAAGTATGTTTACAAAGGATGGGAGGGTGGAGAAGGATATTGAAAGAAGGGTTGGGGCAGGCAACAGAATAAATGGTGCACTTAAAGTTGTCATCGCAAACAAAAGCCTATCCAAAAAAGCCAAGATGGCAGTGCACAATGGTGTTCTTGTGCCGACCCTTATGTATGGAAGTGAAGCATGGAACTGGCAAAAGAAGGATGAAAGTAGAATAAATGCAGTAGAAATGAGATCTCTCAGACGAATGTGTGGCAAATCTGTATTCGATAGAGTGACAAATGCAAGTATAAGAAGTGAATGTGGTGCGAATGAAAGTGTTATGAACAAAATAAGGAAAGGGTCATTAAGATGGTTTGGACACATGGAAAGAATGAGTGAAGACAGAATGGTAAAGAAGGTATATGTAAACGGCGTGAACGGAGCTAGAAATAGAGGAAGGCCGAGGAAAACGTGGCACGATCAAATCAATCAAATATTGAATGTCGGACACGTGAGGAGTCGGAGAAATCGACGTGCGTGCATGACAAGATGTATGAATGTAGAGGAAGCGAGAGAAGTATGTCAAGACAGAACAGTGTGGCGTTCCATTCTTTCTGCCTACCCCTCCGGGGAGACGGCGTGATGGTTAGTTAGTTAGTTAGTCTATTTCTTCCTTCGGTATTCTATCCTATATGTTCTCAGTGACCTGATGTCTTTATTTCTCCATCCAGTGCAAAGGTACTACAATAGGAGGAATAGCGGCAACTTCACGAGCCGGAAGGGAAGTTAAAAATGTTATAGATACAAATAAAGTAGAAAAAAATATTTATACGTGACTTTTCCCGGATTGCGCGGCTTCACACATTCGATTAGGTACAGCCCCTCCGGTGCGACGTGAACGGCGGTAAGACCAAAATATATTACCTAATATATACAATAGTATATTTTAAACTAACACACATGATTTTATTTTTCCTTTGTGAATCCACAACACAAAGTAATGGTGAATATAGAAGAAATTTTATAATAAATCGTCTCGACAAAGGCTTCTGGATTTTCTCCACTTAAAATTCGGGAATTCTGCTTATTGACATAGCCATTTAACCAAAAATGTTCCTCATCGGTGAAAAAAAAATTGCGTTGAAAAAGAGGATCAAGCTGAATATTGTTTTCGGCCCATTCACCGAACCTACGACGCGCATAATGGTCACGCGGATTCAACTCTTGCACAAGCTGCATCTTGTAAGCTTTTAAGCCAAGATCTTTCCGCAGAATCTTCCACAAAGTGGATGGCCACAGCTCCAATTGCTGTGCACGATGGCGAATCGACTCATTCAGATTCTCCTCAACACTACGCTCCACAGCAGCAATACTTTCTTCTGTGCGCACTGTTTGTCGTCTTTGTGGATGCGTATTATCCACAAAAATGTACGTGGTGCGAAAACGATCCATGGTCTTCCGAATAACTTGCTCGGGTGGACGATTATGTCGACCGTAAAATGGACATAGTGCACGAGAAGTTTGGCGAACCGAACTATGATTTTCAAAATAAATTAGCACAATTTGCAAGCGCTGTTCTGAAGTCAGTCTATTCATGGTGAAATGGCAAAACGTACTGACTATAAATCTACTGTCAACTGTCAAATTGACAGTCTGTAGAAACAATGTTGTCAGTTTAAAAACCAAACCTCTAAAAAAACACCCTATATATTATGTGAATGACATGTTTCGCCTATCTAAGGCATTAAATATTGATAATGCCTTAGACAGGCGAAACATGTCATTCACATAAACTTCTAGAAAACAGACGGACTCAATCGTATTAATTATTTAATATGGAGTTGTTCAAGAAGCAATACGAAAAATGTGGGTTTTCAGTTTGGAACTGAAATCACTCGGATCATTTATGCATTTAATGCATGAAGGGAGATTGTTCCAGGCTGAAGGGCCGGCTGCTGCAAAGGCTCTATCCCGAAATTTGTACTAGTGTAGGGCAACGTGTCGGCTCAACTAATATACCTATTTCAGAGGAGTTCATGTTTGGATTTCCTATAATTTGGGCTGTCCGTTAGACAGAGTTCGGATATATGCTACTAGGTGCCATCCCGTGAAGGGTTTTATAGACTGCCCAGCAGAGTAATTATTTGTAGAATAAAACTATTCGTATTAAAATAAAATAAGACTTATCTTCGTTATTAAATGAATGCGATTTAAAGTCGAACTCGCGAGCACAAAATTCATCGGTTCTAACAGGGCGGGTTGGAAGTGGCATAATAACTTCTCACGCAATGGCAGATTAATGGATTGTTCGCATACACAATCTTTTATTCTTCAAAGCGATCGCACAGGTACCTTGTCACGCGACCACTGACACTAACAGAAAGGGGGATCTAAATCACATTCTAGGACCACTCTATATTCGGAGTACTCTTTCCAATCACTTCAGTAGCACTGTATTTATCAACTGATTACTGAACATTTGAGTCTTTTTTATTTACAAGGATTAATTGTATCTCAATAGAGACGAAGATGTAAATTGTTTTCTGGGAACAGAATATGGTGGCCAAGGCGCTTACAGGACTTATGAACTGTCATTGGTTGGGTTGAGCGATCCCTTTATGTTTAACAACATTTCCCATTCCGACCTTCTTATTCTTCCCAGAAAATAATTTACATCTTCGTTCTCCCATTCTGTTCCCAGGAAACAAATTTACATCTTCGTCTCTATTGAGGTACAATTTATCCTTATAAAAAAAAAATTATCCGCAATGGGTAAAATCCAGTATTTGTCTACAAGAATTTGTATACATTCAAGATGTTGTATTTTTTATTTGAAAAACATTGTACTTTTCACAAATATGTTTCGGGCCATAGACGCCCTTCTTTAGTGTAGACATTTATACAGATGTGTAACCAATGGACAATTTAATCACAGTATGACCTCAAATCATACCCTGGACCAGGAGTCGGACTCGAGTATATCAATATATAATGCGTACTGCATATTCTTAGATCAAAGGTTCTCTATGGTCGCTCTGCCGACGGAGATCAAAGAGGAGAGACGTTTAGTATGGCAGATCAAGTTTTACGGGCCGACAGGGGGACGAGAGTCAAGAATGAAAATTCTATTTTTAGAGAGAGATAAAAAAACATTAAATTTAAGAAAATGCGACGAAAAGGGAACAACACCATTTTAGAGGTAATTTAGAATCAAATGATAAATACAAAACACAGCTCTAACAGGCAATCGAGATATCAATCAGCTTCAGTGTACTAGGATACCATAGCCTGCAGAAGATAGATCTAAATGGAGAATAACAAAACATAAAGGCACGCAGGACTTTGAAGCACAGCGCAGAGAGGAGAAGAAATGAGAGACCATCGGGAAGCGATGGCGGCTCTACTGCCAACGTCTTCCCCTGCTCTAGATGCCCCAGTGTGTGGGTCCAGGATTGGACTTTATATTCTCATGATACAAGGGATAGCTGATGATGATGATAATAGCATGTCTTCCATACTGTATCGCGCGGAGTGCTACTGCGGGTACCCTACCGAGATGAAGATGCGTTAACTATACAATAATAAGAAGACTGAGATTGGATAATCCATACGACGGATGCTGAGGGCTCGTATGAGGATTAAGTATTCCTCTATTTGGAATCGAGTCCCGATCTTATTCGATATATAGATTATTAGATTTCTTTAATTCTATATATCGTACCTATATTTCAGGTATAGCCTTCTGCCGAACCCATTCGCTATCATTATTGTGTCAATTGATAGAAAGTTTTCGTTTAGTTGAGAACACCACCAGAAGGGCGGACTCGCGCGGCGCCAGGATAGAATTTATTGTGCCGCGATACTGGCCGAACATAAATGCGACATTGAAATACGTTGTTTTAACTTTTTCATCGGGAACCGAAGGCGTACTTGGCCGGGTTTAATGATCAGTATTCATTTAAATGTGTTCGGGGTCGCTTTTTCCTTGTTGAGGGCAGTTTTGGGGCAATTAAGGGCAGCCGCGAGTTATGCGCGCCCGGCACGCGAAGTGTTATGTGTGTCAACCGCTTTTATGGAGTCGGATAATAATGATTGTGGCGGAATGTGCGTCAACACTCTGCGGACCGGCCCAATCTTTTATTCGCTTTGGCGTAATTATTTTTTTGCGTGATACCCGGCCATTAGGGCCAAACGCACTTTTGAAGAATTGGGGAAGGAAATTAGGGAAGAGATACCTACTGAGACGGGGAGCGGATGAAGGATCGTTCGCCTGACAATGTGATGTTTCACACAGAACAACCTGCTGGCCTGGTGGCTAGTGCATTTCGGGTCCTCTCTCATCTTCCACGTGGCGTGCGACCTACAAGAATCGATCCTTCTACAAATGGCGTAGACGAGAAATAATCTTCTGTGTCCTGTCAGGTCTCCCTAACGTTGACTATCACCCTTTCATAGTGATGACCTGGGAAAAATATCCAGAGTGGTATCCCCTTGCCTTCTCTGGAGGATTTTCTGTCGGGGTTACCTTCCCTTAGCTGGGTGTATCCAGTTTTATGGCGCTGGAAGCTCGCCATTCGTCCTCTCTCTATCTGTTATGGCACTGAGTAATATGTGCCACATTGCCCGGGGTTTGCGGGGTCTTTAAAAAGACCTCTCGTGGACGCTAGAGAGTTGGACTTGATAGTAGTGTTGCTGTTGTAAATGCAACATGGCGCCTTACGACATTTTGTAGAGGCATGCTTTCCAGCAAAACATACCCCATCGTAGTCCTACTACCATTGAAGAATGGAGGCTTAAAATCTGAACGAGATTCCCATAACGTGGCGTCATAATTACGTCGTTTTGAGTTAACTATAAAACAACCGATTCCATCATCAGGTCCATCCTCCCCGCCTGCCCGCAATGTATCCGAGCGAAGAAAGGCGAGTGCGGGGAGCGCTAGCGGGAGGATGCCAAACATGATTATTTTCTAATTATTCGCAATTTCCTCCCCAACCATAACCGAATCCCTGGAATTAAATTTTGAATTTGATTTCCCACTCCATACGAATTTTCGCGGCGGAGGTGGCGCAATTTTCGGCGGCAAGTGTTGGAAAATTCTCATATGAAGGTACCTACTTATTATTCAACTTGTAAAATGGGCAGTGAGCAGTACTTATCCTCGCCAGCTTAGAACCTACAATTTCTACGTATGTTACTGATATTCTTAGGTACTATTATTATACAGGAAATTGATTGTTTCTTGAACAATGATAATATAAAACTCCATATTAATTTCACATAAAATATAATAAAAATGGTAGAAAATAGACCTTCCATTCGTGTTACTTATTATACAGGAATTCACAGCGCGGATATGTGATACTCGTATCTTGGTAACATTGCCAATGAAGACATCCAAGTAATTTTCAAGAGTTCTCTTAAAACCTTATTTTTAAAAAATAGTTTTCCAGGGGAAGAACGCACTTAAAGTGAATTTCTCACCATCAATTAGCTATCTAAATAACTAACCATCACGCCGTTTCTCCGGAGGGGTAGACAGAGAGGATGGACCGCTACATTGTTCTATCCTGACAAAACTCTCGCGCATCTTCTACATTCACACATTCATTCTTGGCCTTCCTCGACTTGGTTTTGCATTCACACTACATCTATATATCTTTTTAACCATTCTTCCCCCATCCACTCGTTCTATATGTTCAAACTATCATCATTTTTTTCTTCTTCTTCTTCCTCAGCCTATTCCTGTCCACACCTGGACAAAGGCCTCCTCCATTCGCTTCCATGTCACTTTATCTTGTGCAGACTGTATCCAGGTTATTCCGACATGTCTGTTCAGATCATCCTTCCACCGTAGTTGCGGTCGCCCTGCACATCTCTTTACCGTCCACGGTCTCCAAGTCAGCAGTCTTCTTGTCCATTTTTCGTCTTAGCTTCGGGCTACGTGACCTGCCCATTGCCATTTTAGATTCGCTACTCGGTGGATGATGTCGGTGACCTTTGTTTTTTCTCTCGCCGTATCGTTTCTGACTCTGTTTCTTAGGCTTATTCCTAACATGGTTCTTTCTATGGCTCTTTGGGTCACTCGTAGTTTCTCGCCTTACATTCCTTTCTTAATTCATCATTAGGTGTTCAATAATACTCGTATATCACATCAAGAGATTTTAAAATTGTATTAGGAAAGTAGCACCGCTCCTCAGGATAGGACCCTTGAGCCGCTGGAAACAGTAATAATAATTACCACTTAAAGGCCTACCCCGGCCGTATAATATTATTATATAATAACATCTCGCTGTCGAGATAGATAAAGGATGCCCATTCATCCCTAAAACATTTGCAGTTCAGCGAAAACCAACCCCGCAGTACATGCACTACTAGAGTTCACTCGTTAGGGGTGGGTTGACTTGCAAATAAAATACACAGGGGATGATTCCCACCCGCCCTCGGGCCTCGGGGTGCATTTGTCAGGGGTAGCAATTTGGTTTATTGTAAGTTATAAAATAAAATACTTTCACTCACAAGTGTTTATACTTGTATTTGTTCTTGCAATTAATTATTGTAGGGGAACATACAGTGATTGTTAATACAAATGCAAAATGAACAAACTAACAGTCAAATGAAGACATAGAAGGTTACCCGCCGCTTACCCGAAGCTGTTATATGACGCAGCGGCGCCCCTTCGTCAGCTTCGTTCAAACAATCCCTATGTTCTTGCAATTGCCTTACTTTGTATTTGAAGAAGTCTTCACTACAAACTGAAACAAATCGACCGAAACAATGAAAGCAATTCACAACGGATTCTAGGGCCAACTCTTAAATATGATAGTGGAGTATGGAGAGGGCAGGATGACGAAAATATTAAAGATGAAACCCATCGGATCTTGCTACACGCTCGAAAAAACCTTTTATGATCTTTATGGTATAAAAAATCACACTAATTGTGAATCTTTGAAACGAAAAAGAAAACTTTTTTTAGTTCATATCTCTGAGATAATAAATTTACGTACGCAATTTTAAAACTAATTAAATTTAACAACCACCCCTATTTGTGAGGCCACCCCTGAACGCACCCCCGCGATAATGCATCGCAGATAGGGGTTGGGGGAGGATACTAACAATAATAAAAGCAGAATGTCTGCACTGACTTACTCTGCTCACCTTTACACCCCCCCCTAGTGTATTCCCTCGCTACCCAGGCGCCATCTAGTGGTTAGTGCTGGAATCAAATCCCTCCGTGAGACGTCGGACAAGACCGTAAACCATATTTTATTTATTAGGATATTTTATTTTTATCCGATATTAAATATAATCCGAAAAGGTACACCTGTAACAATCTCACCGTGTTTCGTTTTTCTAGTTTTGCTGCTTCTCTGTGTAGTACTACAATGGATCAGTATAGCGGACAGGGTGAGAAACACCACTAATAGACCCAGGACAGGAGTATCGGAGAGCATTGGACAGTCCATGTCACTCGCAACTCTGACGATAGATAAACAAAACACCTCCCTTGCTGGTGTTCTAGAACTGTAAACCCTGGACCTCCCCAGCTTCGATGGAGGGACGACAGACATGGAAGCAGATAGAGGAGGTCCACGAGGCGTAGCGAGGAATTACCCGTCTGACGTATCCAAGTGCTCCGATAGGCTGAGTGAATATATATTGGGAATTATCTCCACTATCCGCCGTGTGGGTCGCTGGGGTGCATACCAATCCGGCGATCGAGGCGGGCGGGATGGCCGACTGCAGGAGGGGTGCTTTTATTACGCATATTTTAAGAAATTGCATTTGTTTTATGGCGCACCCTTAACCCAGAGAACTACATAATAGCGGGGATGGCGCCAGACGCCTTGCTGGATCCAGAAGGAGAGACAGCTCGTCCATCGCTCTCCGTGTGAGTGTGCTAGGTGTCTGGCAGCCGGGAAAGTAATCAATAGATATCTTGTCGAGATAACCGCCTTATCGTACGAGCGTATTCCGAGTAAAAATAAATAATATAGTATTTGTAGGCTGGCTATGTACACATCGCCAGTTGATAAAAAAATTCTTGCGAACAAATATGAAAGTACGAATACCTGCTATCTCTTGTAACAATACCGCCCTGCAGCCGGCAGGAAGGGGGGATATAAATCAAATCAAATCAGTTTATTAACTCAAAAGAAATTACCAACAGGAAAAAGTTTAAGGCATCTATTGAGTACAGGTAAAATATTATAAAAATACAACATAGTACCAGGAACGCATTAGAGATGGTTCGATATTAGGACGACAAGATACTTTCGAAAGTCAAGAGTATTTGTCTCCTGAACGTACCTTCACTAATATGAAAGATGTCGATCTCCAAGGAGACCGCGTTCACCAGACTAATACCTTCTCTCTGGAGTGGGCCCTCCTACCAGATTTTCGCCAGTCTTCTCGGTCTTAAGCCATCCCGCTGTCGATTGGCAGTAATTTCATGCCAACAGCAGACGGTTGACAGCCGAATTGCCAGAGGCCGACCCGGTATTCTCCTCTCCTCGTCCAGTTATATTATATATAGTATTGAAATTACTACATGTTTTTTTTAAGTTATAAATCTTCTCGGAACATGGTGTAGAACGACACAACTAACTGAACACCGTGTATTGAACAACAAACTCTCTTCTTCAGATTTATCAAACCAATAAATATCAACTATTTTACTACACCATTTACTTCGATCGAAACAATTGTTTAAATTCATTACAATAATTTTTTTTTTAAAACATTACTATAATGTTACAAGATTTACATAAAAATGATCGATATCTAAATCATTCTTTATTCTGCCATTTCCAAGCCGTTGACTTGTAAATAATACTGGCAATAAAAACGTTTTCTATACAAAAGGAATGGGGTTTTATTCCCAAATGAATTGGAGCAACTGTAACGTTGAGAGTGGAAGAGCTGAACCCAACTGAAACGAGCTTATTGTGGAGCGATAGAATGGAATAGAGAAATGCTCTGTTCCTGCGGACGACTGCCCGTGAAAGCCCGAAGGAGTGTTGATAAACGGCTTCATTGTATCATTCGAATGAGCCAAAAATCGCTGCAACCCTAATTTACGTTATATTTCGTGATCGGCCGATATCTTTGTGTCAACAGAGATGACCCAACGCTCATATTGATACATAAAATCTCGGATAAGCGGAACATTTGTAAGAAGTTTACCTTGGACGTATGTAAACAACCAAACGGCCAGCTGCAAATATAGCCATAATCTGGGGGTTAATCCACTCGCACCGGTCCGCAACATAGTGCCGGACTATTATTGCACACTAATGTCGTGATTTTATTTCATTTTTGCACATTTTCACTTGTATTTCATTCACTTTTTTTCATTTCTGTCAGAAGAAAGGATACAGTTCGAGCGCACACACAACCATGTTCGTTCTCCGAGTTGGACTGGTTTCTCCATAGATGGCGGTCGCTACGCTTCCTGATTCCAAACAGGAAAAATAACAACGCTCTGAAGTCGGTTGCATAACAAAGGACGTCGTGTTCGAACAATGGAAAACGTTCGTTAAATCGTTTTCGATTCGTCTAACTAGTGGTTAGAAAATGTTATATAACGGGGGAAACATAAATTATGAACCACCAGATAGATATCTCTATTCTGATATACAAAAAATATTTCATCTAAATACTTATCAAACAATGTATTATATTATTACCTGAGCAATGATTATTTTATTATTCTGAGCGGGTGGTGGTGGGAACAGAACCCAGGAGACTTGGGTTCAAGCCTGAACCCAACCTAAAACTTCTTCATAATAATAACATACTTTCTTTTTATATTAGAAATTGTGTAGTACTTGTTAATAGAAATTATGTAAGTCCTTGGTGTTAGTAATTTTTTTTAGTCTAGTTTAATAAAACTCTCAATCTGACTGAATGCATTCAGATTTTCAAATAATCATATTTAAGTGATTATCATTTTTTTATATTAAGACTATTATTGAATTAAAAACTGACCTTGTATTTTTCAAAATAAAATAAAAAAGATACACCGTTTTGTAGATTATGAACCAGAACGAGAAGCTTTTCATATGTATAAAAATACCACATTAATTTATTTGTTCAATAATACTGCATTCAAGAAATATACAACAATGTATGCGTGTTGTTTTGTAACATATATTAAAAATAATGAAAACTACTATTCAATATTACAGTTTACCAACTACATTAAAAACACGTGCATTTGTATGTATTGCACAATGCTCATATATTGTGCATAATTCAAAATATTATATCAATGCGAAGAATGGTGGTTTTCGTTAAAAGTTAATTATATGTAAAAACGCATTAAAATATACTTAAAATATTAATTTATAAGCAATAAATCTTAATTTATTCGACAATAAAAATATTCATTCAAAAAGCGACACTTTAGTATCTACTTAAAATGTCACTTACGTCCTTAAAAATGCAGGTTTCCCACTCTTGTAATAAACGACCGTGTGTCTGTAAATTTTCATTGTACATCAAATAATTAGGAATACAATAGATTGATATATAACGCAATGATGACTGGTTCAACCTACCCTCACTAATGTTGTGTAGCTGTACACATTGCTTCTGATAACTTGTGTATCTTTAAAAAGAAAGTAAATACTGGAATAAGTTTTCTTGCATTCCTCCGTTACGCATTTACGCATGGATTGAAATTATTATATTATTATGTAAAAAAATATTATTAATTACAGAAAAAGTTTTTTTTTATCGAAAATCATACACATTTTTCAAATGTGTCGCATGCAATAATCTCGTTCAGTCATTACGGTTCACTTTCGCTGCTTTATCTATGTGTATTTGCAAAAGCGAGAAAGACAATTGTTATTAGGGTTTATGCTATTTGCTACTTACTATAATACATATTAACGCCACACTCTCGTTATTATAATATTCGAAGAGTGAGAAAAAACAAAAAATATTTCAGCACCTTTTTTTATTTTGCTTCATTTCATTTCATTCATTAAAGTTAAAATCACAAATAATATAATAAAAATATTCAATTCCAGATAGTTTGCAATTATGTAATAAGAATTTATTAAAGGAGCATTTATAAAAAACCTAAAGATTGAGAGTAAGAACTAGGCAACTCACACTATCACGAAATATGTCGACCTCCATGGCTAGCCGATGAAGCAAATATATTGCTCTACTCACAGGCTTAACCATTGGCAGGTTGGTTCTGCAATGTGGCAAATAAATCAATTTGTGCTGTCTTTGATGAAGGTAAAATATCAGGGACAAATAGACCTACATCACCCAGGACATCCAAGTTATGTATTAGGCCGCCAATCAGCTTAAAGAAGTGAACAGTAGACCGCTTGATTTAAAGAAAAATTCAGTCGGTCTTAAAAGTTTGTGACGATGCGTTTTTTTTACAATTTGATTTAAAATGTTTAAATTATCACATTTGACTTCAATCGTTATAAATTCAAGTAGTATCCTACGAATGTTCAATTTTCCTGAATTCTAATTCTCATTTTGCTCATGTGTGTAGTAATTACACCCCACCGTAACTTGCAGACGATCTTTTAGCATAGTTGAAAAGGACTAATTGTTATTTACATTACTAAGTTTTGGAATTCGTTTCCATCTTTATGTTTTGCAACCGTATACTGTTATGTTGGTGACACATATACACAAATAATAATTTTCATATTTACACGTTGGTAATCTATGTTGTTGGGAAATTGCTCGGGGGGGTTCTGTTCCGAAATGTCATAATTTGTATTTATTAAGTTAATTTGGGGGTAGTTGTTTTTTTTGGTTTCAAAAGTTATTTTAATAATATTTTAAATCATGGATCTAATTTATGCTATGTATAGAAAACCTCTCAAGTGCGTTCCTCCAAGTTTAGAATGGTAAGGATTTACAGGTTATAGTCGATTTGACAATCAAACTTTCGAAATAATCATGTTTATTTATTATTGACTTAGTAGTTAAGTCATAACAAATAACAATTAAAAAAAAATATTTTCCATGAGTGCCTGATTTCAATTTATGTTTTTATATCATGTAACTATAATCGAAGATTAAAGAAAAAATGTCTGGTATTCCAAGTTTGTTATGATTGATTTAAAGATAATATCGGTGAGAAGAAATATATCAGACTAAACAAATAACAACAACAAACCATCACCCCGTTCTCTCCGCAGGGGTAGGCAGAGAGAATGGACGGCCACACTACTCTATCCTGACATACCTCTCTAGGTTTCTCCACGTTCATACAGCGAGTCATACACGCACGTCGATTCTACCGGCTTCTGACATGATCAATCATTAAAATTTGATTAATTTGGTCATGCCATGTTTTCCTCGGTCTACCTCGAATCCGTACTCCATTTACATCGTTAACGTATACTTTTTTAACCATTCTTTCTTCACCCATGCACTCCATATGTCCAGACCAACGCAGCGAACCTTTCATAATTTTGTTCATAATGTTGTACATCGTTTTACCACACATACATCTTAGGGACCTCATCTCTACCGCATTTATTCTGCTCTCATCTTTCTTTTGCCAGTTCCACGCTTCGCTTCCATACATAAGGGTGAACGGCCATTTTCGCTTTCATTGATAAATAATGTGTATTTTTTCTTCGCTATCTTGTCTTATGTTGCATGCTCATTGCGCTGCTTTGTCACTTCAAAAATATTTTTTTTCAGCTTAAATGGAGGCCCCACACTTTGCACCATCTCGACAAACAATATTGCCGCTTTTACCTCGCTGACCCGTCTGGAGGATGCCAGTGCTCGCACGTGGGGAGCGCACGTGTACGTGTGCGACTTGGACACGCCCTGGGCGGCCCACCACGTGTGCGCCCTGCCACGCCCCGCCGCCGTACTGGAGTGGGACCCTCAGGGGCGCCTGCTGCTGGTGGCCGACACGGCCGGGGAAGTGCGCCTGCTGGCCCCGCGGGACCACCTGCTCAACCACTGGGGCTGCCTGCACACGGCCAGCTTCCCGGGTCAGACGTCTCCTCTAGCCCACGGGCGCTGCAGTTCACCTACCTTCAACTTACTTTGGATACTGATGATGCCTCTCTCTTGCAGGGGAGAACATAATAAAGGCCGCCTTCTTCCACAACGGCAGGAAGATCACGCTGTGCTCGGACAAGAAGGCCGACCAGGCCAACTGCCCGGACAAGTTCCAGAATCAGAGATTTGCGCCGACTGTCAGAAACTTTGGGTAAACCCTTTTACTTTATTCATCTTCTGATGCCGAAGCATGAAAATATTCCCCTTAAATTAATCACATTTTAAATAATTTTTAACAATATAATAATATATATTAAGAAAGAAGAAGAAGAAAGAAAGAAAGATAACTTCTAGAAAATGTCTGTTTTCTAGAAGTTTTATTATATTTTATCGGAATGATATGTTTCCCCTTCTTCTTCTTCTTCTTTAACAGCCGTTGTCGTCCACTGCTGGACATAGACCTCCCCCATACTTCTCCATGTATGACATGTCATACGGGGGGTGGTCGGCATTACAACGCCACGCTTGCCAGACGGGTTGGCGAGGTGTCCTTCCACGTTAGTCTATGCATCAATATTATCCACCGAGGTTATTCACACTCGATCTCTAACATTTCACATAGTTTCCAGGGGAGACCAAAGTCGAGGAGGTGTGGATAGGTATTTGAGATCAGATCAATCCTCCAGCGTAGCATACCCATCACCACGGTGATGGCCATGCCCCGCTTGAAGAGTCAATAGGATCCCCCTTACTAATGTAATAATAATGCTGATTGCCCGTGAGTAATAGAATCATCATCAACATCATCGTCATCCTATAGTCGTCCAGTGCTGAACATAGGCCTCCCTTCCCCACTTCCACAACTCTCTATCTCTCGCCGCTCTGAGCCATTGACCTCCCGCCACTCTCTTGATGTCATCAGACCATCTGGCTTGTGTCAGCAGACCATCTGTTTTCTATGGCCGTTTCTCGGTTGCCACTCCAGGGTGTGTCTTTTCCACCGATCATCCGTTGTCCTCGCTATATGGCCGGCCCAATTCCACTTCAACGAGGCTATTTTGCACGCTAAGTCCGCAATTTTGGTCCTTTTTCTGATCCATTCATTTCACTTCCTGTCTCGCAGACTGATGTTTAAGATCCTTCTCTCCATTGCCCGCTGGGTCATTAAAGTAATAGGATAAGGAGCATAAAAATAATTGGATATCCCTTCTGTGGCACCTGGTGTGGTGATGCCTTAGCAAGGCGAAATATGTCATTCCCATTTAATATAATAAAGCTTAAGTTGTTCAAGAGACAATAAATAATATTGTTTAGAAATATTTGGCACTGCAATCATTTGTATCAGATGATTGCAGTACCGGTAAGTAAACTGTCACGAGTTGTATTGTGGAGAGTGCGAGTGTGCCTACGTCTTGTGAGCTCCTCGTACTTGTACCGCTACTGGGACGGTTGCTCCGCAGGGGGTCGGCAATGGAGGGGGCGGTGGTCATCACGGCCACGGGCATGATGGGCGCCTTCGGGCTGCCCTCGCCCGGGCAGAGCATCCTCCCCGCGCTGCAGGTGGCCTGCGAGTCTCTCGGCTCCACGCGAGGGTACATCACCACGGCAGACATCTGCTACGGAAAGAGTGAGTGCATTCACTATTATTAGTTTCGCTTATATTTTAATCCTTGTAATGTAATATTTTAATCCAGAGATGTGATCTGTAATTTATTTTTCTATGCAACTGCTGTAACTGAACATACATAACACTTTCATTTGCACTGGTACAAGTTCACCATTGTGAACATAAATATTTATATATTTTTATGCCTATTTGGATAAATAAATAAAGAAATAGGTTCTCCTGATGATGAAGATGTAAAACTTTCTAAAGATGTCGAGAAAAACTAACTTAAAAATGGAAAAAACAGAGTAGAAATAAATAGAAAAAACTCAAATGATTGTAACAATAGTAGAAATAGGAGATGTTTTTTAATAATAGTAGTGTATACTCGTATATAGTAGTATGTATAGTAGACATGTATTGAGCTAACTGTGCAGACGGGCACCTGCTGGTGGCCGTGTCCTCGGGCTGCGTGTCCCACGCCGTGCAGTGCTACCGCGTGACAGTCCGGCGCGGGGCTGTGCTGCAGGACGAGGCCAGACCCCTGCAGCTCACCAGCCAGGCCCTGCCCAGCTTCTTTCTGCGGGAGTGCACCCTCAAGGACTCCAATTGTGAGTGGTTTTAATACTACCCAGCTAGCATATGATCAAATCAAATCAAATCAGTTTATTAACTCAAAAGACATTACAAACCACAAATTGTTTAAGGCATCTATTGAGTACAGGTAAAATATTATAAAAATACAACATAATACCAGAAACGCATTAGAGATGGTTCGACATTAGGAAGACAAGATACTTTCTAAAGTCAAGAGTATCTGTCCTCTGAATGTACCTTCACTAATATGAAAGACGTCAATCTCCGAGGAGACCGCGTTCAGCAGACTAATTACAGATTGGTTCTGGTGGCCGGTAGGTAAAACCATCTGTGCTGTTGCTGTCGGAGAAATCTATCAGGGACAAAAAGGCCAACACCCTCTAGCACGGCCGATATGTACAGCGGATCTTCTGTAGTCTCGATATCTAAAATGTATCAAATAAACTGTATCTAAGATTGAGGTCTCGCATACAGGTTCTCAGATAGTGGCAGTGCGCTGGGCCTCCCGCGAGGATATGGACTCGCTGCTGGTGGCAGCTAGTGGGCCCCCCCTCCGCGGGGCCTGCGTAGAGCTGTGGACCCTGGCCAGCCGCGCCCTCCCTGTGCACTCCCTTCTGGCTAAGGGAGCCCCCGACTGCTTCAACACTGTTGTGAGTTCCAACCCTCTGTATAACATGAATGAACTGTATAACGATGATAGTAACTGGTTGCGATGTGTGTTGGCAGCTGTGGCAGTACCAGTGCAGCTACCGCTCTCCCTCGGCGCAGGTGGTGTCCGTGTCCTGCAGCAAGGTGCAGGTGGGCGGCTCCGCGCTGCTGGCGCCCTCGCTGCCCCACGTCTTCATCACCCTCAATGACAACAGCGTACACTGCCTCTACAGGGACACACTCAAACAGGTAATCTCACCACCGTTGGTCACTAATTCCATTACTGGATGGAGCTATGGCAACTACTAATGATGTCTTACATATCCTCAGGCTTGCTGGGCGTCTCTTGGTCAGATCTGGTCGCAGTCGGAGGGCACTCTGGTGGGCGGCGCCACGCCACCCAAGCAGCTCAAGTACAGCCCTCTACACGGGGGCCCGGGGAGCCCCCGTCCTAGCATGGTGGGGTCCCTATTATTATATACATTCACATTGTTAAAGGTTTAGGTGTTAACACTGCTAAAATGCATTGTTAACCTCTCCGTGAGTATGGACGCACGGGCACGTCCAGTAGAAAAAAGTCTCTAAGGAGTATGGACTCACCGACGCGTCTGCGCCTATAGTACAAGCGCAGTCTGATTTAAATAAATTATATGTTTACTGTTGATATCTATGGACTTTGTCAAGTTACTTTATAAATATTTAAAGTGGTTCCCTACATTACCAAACTGAAAATTTGAACAACAAAATATCTGTGACGTTATTCGACATTTCTCATAGAGTGACAACCATTTGCCACGAGAACTCACTCCCCAGATACAGTTAAGTAAAAAAAAACTCACTAGCGGAGAGGTTAATTTGGTACATATTAGAATTTTGGAAATTGTTTTATCTGGTTTATTTATTAAATATATATTTTTTTTACCAAACAAACAAACCATCACGCCGTTTCTCCGCAGGGGTAGGCAGAGAGAATGGACCGCCACACTACTCTATCCTGGCAAACCTCTCTAGTTTCCTCCACATTCATACAACGAGTCATACACACACGTCGATTCCTCCGACTTCTAACATGACCAACCTTTAAAATAGAATTAATTTGGTCATGCCAAGTTTTTCTCGGTCTGCCTCGACTCCGTACCCCATTTACATTTTACCAAATAGAGATATTATACAAATGAAATACGTCTGTTTTCTTGAAGTTTTGTTTTATTTCATGGGAATGACCTGTTTCACCTTTTCAAACATCTGATGATGTCAAATAATGATGATAAAATACAATTATTGTTATTATTATTAATACATATATAAAACGTACTTTTGAGTATTTTAGTTTACTTTATAAGTATTTCTTTAGTTCATTTTAAATTATAATTAGATTAAACAATGTTTTTTAGTAACTACTTCCACTCTTGTCTTTATTTTGATATGCAGTGCCAGGCCCCCACGCTGCAGCAGGCGGGTGCGTGGATCAGCGGCTGCGACGCCTCCTGGCTGGGCGGGGTGCTGCTGGTGGTGGACAGCGCCTCTCACCTCTACCTCTACAAGTTGCCGCAGCCCGCCACCGACACCGGTGAGAGACACCCGTCTTCTTCTATTTTACTATTCCCTTTGTTTGAAAATCAACTCAACTAATATGCTGCGGACAGGTACGCAGACGGCGGTGCAGCACGCCTCCACGCTGCTGGAGTACTCCATGGTGACGGGTTTTGACGCCCTGGACATCATGATGGCTCTCAAGCCTTCCACCGTCGAGCTGGTCTATGAGAGGTGAGTCTCCTCCACCAAACAATGTCTTGTGAGCCTTCCGGGAGTCTTTTCAGAAGTAATTGTTAATGATATATAATTAGATTCATTTTTTAAATTAGCACCTTTAAAAATGAACTCTTGGTATTTGATTAATTTGATGATGCCATGCTTTCCTTGGTCTTCCGCGGCTTGTCTTACCACTCACACTGCTTGTATACAACATTTTAACCATTCTTATCGCATCCATTTGTTCAACGTGATTATTTTATTTGTGATGCGATCACCTGCCTTACATTTCTTCTTTATTTAGTCATATATATAAGGTTCCCACCACCACCCGATACTGTTATAGGACGCAGTGACGCCCTTTCGTCAGTCTCGCTGCACTATCTAGGCCTGTTCCTAGTCCATCCGGGACTTACGTTAATTTATTTTAGCCTTTTCTTGTCATCAATCAAAAGGATGACGGACCACATTTAATCTATTCTTTTAACCTTATATATCTCCCGCGCGGCCTCACATCTCTTTATTATTCAATAAAATCAGAAGCAAATATTATATAAAGCACACCTTAAATTAGTAAAAAACCCATTAAAATTATATAAAACACACATTAATACACAATAGGACAAATATATAACAAACTCAATTTTAAAACAGGAAGAAGATAGTGTATTTATTAAGTCATAATTCTCGTTGCAGGTTCACGGACAACTTCCTCCGCCAGCCCGTGGTGTGGCAGCAGTACTACTACACCAAGTGGCTCACGCTGCGGGCCGCCCTCTCCAGGTACGCTACTGTCTATCCATCCATCCATCCATCCATCCTCCTGTCTTATTGTGTGATACCATGACTAACTGTTGGGACATGTTGCTGTGGCAGGATGACAGTGTCGGGGCAGGCTCGCGCCTCGGACCTCACCTCCCTGCTGATGTTGCACTCCATCGCCACGGCCTTCAAGAGCTTGCTGCGCCCCTCTGATCTCGCCTCCCATGACAAGGGTCCCGCCGAGAGCCTGGCCGGTGAGTGTATCCGACCCAGCACCATGCGTGTTGCCTATACGGTCAATTTATACGTAATCTATAGTGAACAGTTTTAACACACTACCAAAAGCAAGAATTTTTCATAAACGACCAAACACTGATTACTCGGTTTTTCTATCCTACGTATTGGAAATAATTCTCACAATTACGTAAATCATTAAATCACTAAATCAATTTCAACTGTTCATTTAAAAAGGATATTTACTACCAACTAAAAATTTTAAAATAAATATGCACTATTATTTGTGAAAAATTGCCATGTTGAAGACAATATTTTTAATAAATACAAAATGTTTCTAGAACGAATCACAATATGACATTTTTTGCTCATAATTCACCGGTTTGTCTTTGGAGTGATTTTTTTTTACATTAAAACTGAATGACAATAACTTTATTCATAAAAATGGCATAAATAAGTATATTTCGGTTACTGATTTCATAATGAAATGTAATAATCTCAATTTATTTCACATTATTTATTTCAAAATATTACCATATTTTAACATCTGTCAATACCTCCAAAATGGCCAAAAGCACTCGTAAACATACTCGTCGCGCTTGTAATATTTCATCAAATGAGGATGAAATACAGCGAATCCTTTTGGAAAGTGGCAGTGAGAATGAAGTTGATGAAGTGATTTTAGTGACTTGATTCTTCTTCTTCTTCTTCTTTTTGTCCTGTCACACCTCCGTGGTGCATACGGCCTCAAGGAATCTTCTCCACCCGACTCTATCGCATGCCTGATGCTTAACATCGTCCCAAGTGAGACCTGCTGCTTTAACCTTGTCCTGCAGGGCTCTTCTCCAGGTGGCTCTAGGTCTGCCTCGCTTTCTCTTTCCCCCCATAGGGGACCAGTCTAGTGCGCCCTGAGCGATGCAGGCTGGGTTCCGTCTCAGAGTGTGACCGATCCACTGCCATTTGCGCCTAGCGACTTGTTCTCTAATTGGCTTTTCACCTGCCATGGTCCAGAGAACGGCATTTGACACTGTTTGGGGCCAATAGATTTTGAATATTGAGCGAAGGCACCTATTTATAAACACCTGGAGTTTACCAATAACGTCTGCGGTAGATTTCCAAGTCTCACATCCGTACAGCAGTACGCTTTTAACGCTACTGCTGAATATTTGGAGCTTGATTCTAATGATTGTGAATCTCGATGGGAATGTGAGAAATGTTTGGTGGCTCTCCACATGCCAGAATGCTTTAAAGCTTATCACACTCTTCCAAAACTACCTGGGGATGAGCCATAAAGATCTAGCCACGAACAAAAAAAAAATGCTTTTATGTTTTACCATTTTTATTTTGTGTGTAATTTTGTCTTAATGTTATTGAAATAAAAAAAATGAGTCAAAATTAAATAGTGTGTTGTATGAACAAATTATGTCATCTTTATTAGTGGTGCGATGGGTTAAACCATAAATATTTTTTTACGACCTGAAGTGAGGGTTATCTTACACTGGTTAGTGGTAATAAACGTGGCATATTTTTCAATTATGAAAAAAAAAAAAACTAACTAACCATCACGCCATTTCCCCGGAGGGGTAGGCAGAGGATGGATCGCCACAATGCTCTGCCCTGGCATACCTCTCGGGCTTCCTCTACATTCATACATCGTACCATGCATGCACGTTGATTTTTCTGACTTCGAATGTGGCCGCCTTTTAGTCATTGATTAATTTGGTCATGCCATGTTTTCCTCGGTCGTCCTCGGCTTCTTTTTCCACTCACGCTGCTTGTGTACAACTTTTTAACTATTCTTCTCTCATGCATTCGTTCCATATGTCCAAACCATCTCAAGGATCCTTTTTTAATTTTATCCATGATGCAGTTATCTGCCTTACATTTCTCTCTTATTTCATCGTTCGGTATTCTATCATACAACGTTTTCCAGCACATTCTTCTTAGTGATCTCATTTCTACGGCGTTTATCCTGCTTTCATCCTTCTTTTGCCAGCTCCAAGCTTCACTTCCATACATGAGGGTTGGCACAAGAACTCCATTGTGTACTGCCATCTTTGCTTCTGTGGATATATTTCTATTTGCAGTAATGACTTTGAGTGGGCCATTTATTTTATTCCCAGCACCAACCCTTCTTTCGATGTAAACATGCTTCCCAGATACGTTTATTCGGTAACTTGCTCCAATTTCTCGCCCGTCGCACTTATATCACAAATCGTCATACATTATTCTTTCTCGAAAACCATCACTTAAGATTTAGACACATTCATCACCAGGTCACTCTTTTTGCATGCCTTATACATCCTTGACACTAAGACTATGTGTTTTCTTATTGTTTACAAACATTAGTGTCTCAGTATTCAGTTATGCGTTCATTCTCAGTTATCATCTTGAGCTTCCTTACAGCTGTTGTTTTTTCAACATATGTTACCTTTACATGGAGGAGATTGCTTCGAGCGAGCGTTACCATTGTATGAAAAAATATTAAAATAAATACAAAATCAGCCTTCTCCCTTCTTTTATCTTCTTTCTATTCATTGTGACAGTGGCATATTAAAATTGTTGGTGCACTGAGAAAGCAGCCATGAAATGGTACCAAATCTTTATTGCTTTATGGTTTCCCTTGCTCCAGTGACTAGGTAGAGTAGGTAGTAGGAATCTGAGTGACGAGCAGTGATGATTTATACAAATTTAATATTACATTTTTTACAATAAAAATGCCTGCAATTAAATATTTCTACTAATAATACTACTAGGTCGTGAGTATTCATTGAAAAAATCATAACAATCGAACGATTGGTACAGAAATTATGAATGTTGTTATTAAAATGGGAATTTTTTGATATTAGTACAAATTTGCTTAGTTTTTAAGGTATGTCTTTAAATAAATCGTTCGGTAAATAAAATGTTAAGATTGTAGAAAATAAATATTCCATTGCTAGTCAAGATATAATAAATATCCAATGAAATGTGTTTTTTACAGCTGTGATCTCGGAGCAGCCCACCCCCGTGGCGGATATAGATAAAGCTCTCATCCACTTAGAAGCCAAGGAGTTTGCTGTAGAGCCGTCCACCCTGCAGTCGGCCCAGCAGCTCATCCAGTGGGCCGTGGAGGTGGCCCTGGCTGCCATGGCACGGCTGCCCACCACGGCGGCACAAGGGGTGAGTGAGTGGGAGGCCTGCAGTGTGTCCTGTATGTATATATATAGAGCAGGATACAGGATGTGCGCGGTGTTGCAGTACGAGCTGCTGCGGGAGCCGGCGGCGCTGGGCACTCTGCGCGAGCTGCTGGTGGTGGTGCGCGTGTGGGGCCTGCTGCGTCCACACTGCCTGCCTGTCTTCACGCGCTCCACAGAGGGCGTGGACGTCCTGGGGCTGCTCTACCGCCTCATCACGCGGCTGCAGCAGTGCGGGGGCGAGCCGGATGACAAGCTGCTAGGTCTGTATAATATGATACCCCGGCCGGAATCAGTGATGGTAATAGTATCATAGACTCATGTCCCGGTGTTGTGCAGATGAGTGCGGCATGCTGCCCTCGCAGGTGCTGATCCCGCAGATCAACGAGTCCCTCCCGCGCACCTGCATCCTCACGCCCGCCTTCAACCACCACAACTTGCCGCTGCTCGTAAGTCTACCGCCCTCTTTGCTCACGCTGCTATTATTACATCCGCGTCTGGTATGACTAACAGGATATGCTTTTGTGTCTAGCTGGAGTTCGGCGTGGAGCCGGACTCCCTGCGCTACATCCCGGACCTGCCCCCTCTGGAGGGCAGCATCACCTCTGACTCCTGCATGGACTCCATTAGGTACACATCACATCACTTTCATCTTATCAAACGATTAACGATCACATATGGGTTTAGAGGTTTCACAAGCTGTGGTGTGCTACAAGACTCTGTACTGGGACCCCTTTAACATTTTTACAAGTGATGTCAACAAATTAACAACATGGCTAGGTCCAGTTTCTTAGTATTAAGTATTCCCCGTGACATAACAACAGTAATAACATAACAAATAAAACTTCAATCTGCATTCGATGCGGCCCCTATAACACTAAGTTATTATTCCAGACACCTGCACCTGGGCAGTCGGCCGCTGTGGGTGAAGCGGTGCGGGCGCTGCGGTGCGGCCTGCGCCCGCCAGCCCCTCCAGCGCAGTGCCGCGGTGCGCGCCTGGGACCAGCGCTGGCTCACCGCCTGCAGGTCACTAGAGATTTGCCTTGACTACCTTTTTAAAATATTTCCTAGTTATTTTATTATGTTTTGAAATGATTTTTGTTGTTTTTATTTTTATTACATATGATAAGGTCGGCAATGGCGCCAACATGGTGTTTTGATATAAACCATTGACTTTCATGATTATCAAAGTGTTCTTAAAATGTTATTATAAATTGAACAATGATATAAAATTACATATTAAATTGCAACATTAGCATGAATGGTGAAAATTTGGAGCAAGTAGTTGAGTTCGTGTATTTAGGTAGTATGTTTACAAGAGATGGGCGAGTGGAGAGGGATATTGAAAGAAGATATAAAATAAAAACCAAATTATAAATAATAATAATAATGAAATGATTATTAAAATGGTTTGGACACATGAAAAGAATGAATGAAAAAATATTGGTAAAGAAAGTATGTGTTAACGATGTAAATGGAACCAGAAATAGAGGAAGACCGAGGAAAACGTGGCACGATCAAATAAATAAAATATGGAATGTCGGCCATGTGAGGAGTCAGAGAAATCGACGCGCGTGCATGATACGATGTATAAATGTTGAGGAATCGAGAGAAATATGTCAGGAAAGAAAAGTGTGGCACTCCATTATTTCTACCTACCCCTTCGGGGAGACGGCGTGATGGTCGAAACTAGTCGTATAAAATATAAAACTCAAGTGGTGAAAAACAAGTGTTTCATTTACAATTTAATTGGTTTACAAGTTTTATCATATTTTAAAGGAGTTATATTATATTATTTGTTAAGGCCTAAGCAACCGAAACATCTCAATGGAATATATTTTTTTAATATTTTAGAAAACAGACATTTTCATTAATAAATAGTAAAGTATTATTTTCTTTACAGATGCGGTGGATTTTGGAGCGTGGAATCCAACGCGTAACACTGACAATATTTTGTATGTGGCTTCAGGAAGTATGTGTCCGTGATTCCTGCAGCCGTGTGAACAAACTTATGCGAGGGCGGGAGTAGTTATTTGTGAAGTGTCGTCTCGTGCTGTAAATATTTCTCACAGTTTTTAATATTTATTTTAAGACCGTAATTATAAGATCTCTTTTATTTCAAGTCTTTCATTTACTTTCCATCCGAGTGTTCACGGGGCGGGGGGAAGTTATTAACAACTGAATAAATAGAATAACACTTTGTGTTTCCGTAACATTTTATTTTTTGATTTGCAGACATGTTTGGGTCCTTCTTGTCGAAGTCGGTGCATCGAAGAAGGACCGAAACAAATCTGCAAATCATAAAATAAAGTGTAATTCTATTTATTCAAATGTGAATCCGTAACGCAAAGTGAAGGCGAACAACTGATTTGTTTATCATATTTATTTTCACATACAAACAATTCTACAAAAATACAACAACGCTCTAGGCCTAGGGGCTACACAGGAAGATATCAACACGGAAGCATGGGACACTGACACACTGACTAAATATTTGAGGTACGAGGGGGTAGAAGGTCTACTCCCAGTGCAGCAGGCGGTCCAGGCGGCGGGAGGCGTGGGAGGCCCCGGCCCCCGCCAGCAGCAGGGCGCGCTGCCGCCGCAGGTTGTCCGCCAGCGCCGAGTGCGCGCGCACCCCGCGCAGGGCCGCGCCCGCCTGCCGCGAGCTGCGCCCCAGCGCCGCCCCCAGCTCCTGCACCACACCCTTCATTTCATTTACATTTTACAATGAAGGGAGCAATAATCCTAGCCGGAGCGGTTCAAAGGAGATGTGTAAAGGCGAGAGAGTGGTCATATTTGCATCTCTTCTTAACTTTTAGTTAACCCAACAGCGCAAGAGATACAAGGACAACCTGCAAACTGCAGGGGTCCAGCCGTGGGGGCAGAATACCCCTGTCCGGAGTGTGACAAAGTCTGTTTTATCTAAAATACTATTAAGTACAATATATAGCCACACCAGGCATTTTTATTATTGTATCTTTTACAATCAGCATCACTTGTCTGTAACTTGTTTTGGGGGGAGCCACCGCTCCGGGCGGTCGTTACCTTCTCCGCTGCCTTGGTCGCTGCCAGCTGGGCCTTGAGGGAGTCCATCTCGCGGGTCGCTGCTCCCTGTCCCGCCCCTGCGGCCCCCCGGGCCCTCTTCAGGGCTGCGCTCAGCTCGTCCCTCTCGCCCAGCAGCGCTAGGGTCTCCGCTTCTTTCACCTCAACAAATTAATTCTTGTTCAACTTAAGATTTACATAAATATTCGAGCAGACAGACTGAAGTCGGCGAGGCGGTCACCTGCAGTTTGGAGGAGAGATCGCCGATCTGACCCTCGAGCCTGAGCGCCTGACTCCGCAGGCAGTTGACCTGAGCCAGCAGCTTCAGCTTGTTCTCCACCAGCCCGCGGTTGGTTTTAGCCGACCTGTCGCTCTCCGCCACCTGTAATTACCTCCTATTGAGTGGGAGGAACAAAGGTGTCGGCCGTTTGCTGTTCACTATTTGTGAATAATAAATTGAAACCTACTTGTTTCTTGAGCTGCTCTTTAGACTTCTGAAGCTCATCTTGCAGCGACTTGACTTTGGCCTGTAGCGTCTGCACCACCACGTTCTCCAGAGGCGTCCTCCCGCTGGGCACTTTGCGCGGCGTGACGTGTGGCCTGCGATCCAGCAAGATGGAGTCGGATTGGTTCTTGTTGACGGCGTCGCCGGATTGGGCCGACTGGTTCCTGATGGCGTCTTTGGTGTTCATCAAGCTCACCACGCTCTTGTTGTACTTCTTTTGATCGTCCAAGATCTTCATCATGGAATCAACATCATCCACGTCGGAATCCTCGAATGATTCCATTTCAAAATTACTCAAATTCCTCATGACCTCGAAACACTCCCAAGTATTAGAATCCTGTCTGGAGAAAGTATTTTTGTTTTTTATTTTCATTTTTTTATCCAGCAACCTGCTCAGGTGGTGTTCGTGCGACTGGCTGGAGCCTTCGTCCTCCGACTGCGACTGTTGTCCGTGGGACGCGTCCAGGCTGTCGGGAAATGCCCCGAGCTTATTTGCAGAAGTGGCTGAAATATTTTCTTCCGAATCCCTTCGCGTTGTCATAGGAGTGACCAGCTCTTTCATAGATTGTTCCTGATTTTTCTGAAAAGTACACCAAGGAAAAGTTGTATCAGACCAGACAGTTCAATTGTCAAATTGGTGGCCCCTGAGATTGCAGGTTGGCGATGTAATATAAGTGTAATCATTTTTATTCTTGTCGGGTTGGTCGGTAATGTTAGCTCATTATAAGATTATACAAAAGTATATAAACCTTGATGACATGGGGAAATTATACAATGCTATTTGTACGGATCGAGTTACTGCTTAAGTAAAGTTTTTACGAAATACATTTATTAATCTTACAACAATGTCATCTGCTCTCTCCAAAAGTTCTTTAGCCTTGGCTTCCAGTTCATTGTTTATTATCCTAAATTCGCTCTCAATATCACTGAAATCTTTAGATAATGCCATCACAATATGGTTTTAATCACACCATGAAACTATTTTAAATCATCTTTTAAATAAAATATGGTATAATAATTAAAATTTTGCGAAAACGGAAATAACAAAACAAATATTTTGAATGTTGGTACCTAAAATGTAACCATAGCAACGTCAAAATATAAGCTATTGAATTTGTAACTATTTAAAGCTGTCTCCAGACTCACGCCAAGCGTCGGCAAGCAACCACCGAAGCGAGGCGGCCATTTTTAACCTCTCCGCTAGTGAGTTTTTTTCTACTAAACTGTATCTGGGGGGTGAGTTTTTTTTACTATTAAAATTTGTACTTTTTTTAATACAATATCATATATTAACCAAAAATAAACTCTCCTTATGAATAAAAATGTAACTTTGATCATTCTACGAGATAAAACGCAATAAAATTGAGGCGGTTTTTGGTGATCGCCAACCATCGGTTTTGCCAAACAAATGAGTTTTTTTTTCAAAGAATAACAGAAGTCTATTACCGTCTCCGTTTAGGAGCGGACGGAGTACACTCTTCATCATCTTCAGATGAATCACTTTCATCTGAGGAGCTATCCGACAAGATAGGTAGTTCTTCAACATCTTCAAATGTGTCTTCACTAATGAAATCTCTCGACATAATGGCAATTTCATAAAAATATTATAACGATAAATAAATTATGGAATTTGCAAAAATGTTTATTTTATAATATTACAAAACCGAAATAAAATAAAGAGAAATACTTCCTAAAGTGTAAAAAATACACTAGAAACTTTGCAGACAAAAAATAACGGAAAATAATTTTATAATGCACTAAATACGTAAATAAAATAAAATGAATAGTAGAAATACTAAATATAAAAAGAATAAAGTGTATTTACAGTTAATTATATACTAAAAACACGTAAAACAAATATAAAAAAATGCTTACGGGAAGATGTCAATACAACTCGTGGCAAATGGTTGTCACTCTATGAGATGACGTCACAAATATTTTGTAGTTCAAATTTTCAGTTCGGTAATGAAGGGAACCATTTTAAATATTCGTAAAAGTACGTGACAATGTCAATAGTTGTCAATAGTAACCATATATTTTATTTAAATTAGACAGCGCATGTACTATAAGCGCGGACACGCCGGTGAGTCCATACTCCTTTGAGACTTTTTTCGACTGGATGCGCCCGTGCGTCCATACTCCCGGACAAGTTAAGGCCGGTATTTTGGCACAAATCGAAAAGATGTTGGCGGCATATCCATTCTCGTTCCGCACGCAGCCGCAGGCACGTCTAGGACGCCGGCGTGCCCCGCACGCTCCGCCGCCAAGTCGGTCACGCGGGTATTAACCAGCGTTCTTCTCAGATTTTCTTTATTTCACTTCGCCCGCCATCAAGAAGATCCCTCGCCTCCTGTGACACGGCCCCAGGTCGCATTACTAACCACATTGACTTGCTTCTTTCCACATCGCCCAGCTACCATTCGGACGCTACAGTCATCGCCGCCTCCGCTGTGTTCCTTAGGTGCTTCGCCTATCAAATCGGTATCGCGCAAGGACCGCATACCCATTACTCTACTACTACAAGTACATGTCTCATTGCTTCACACGTGCCTCTGTGAAGCACTTCCACCCTCCCCACCTCCACCCAAATCCATCCTGCACAACAACCCATTGTCTCATCAGTATCCATTCGAGACAACCGGCCCACACAAGGCCATTCCCTGCCACCTTCACTCGGTGACCCTCCAGATCTCGGCACATGGCCACCCCCGGCCCCTCCAAACTCCACCCCACCCCACCAGGGTTACAATCGATTACAATAAGTTGGCTTGACTAATAACATTCTAATAAATAAAAAAACCATCAAACTCAATCAATTCTACATAGAGTCATAGCTTTAGGGCTGATACTTCGATAACGAAGACCAAAGTCAGGGTGACATATCCCGACTTGTTGAATTCAGGAAAGACGTGTTTTTGAGTTGTGTCACTTTCGATATTCTTGTGTGGTATATCCGTAACGGAGTACAAACAATGGAAATAAACAAATAAAAATATGTTAAGAAAGCGAGAGAAGCATGTCAGGAAGGAATAGTGAGGGGGTACATTTGTCTACCTCTTCCGGGAGATGGCGTGATGAGTAGTCAGTTTTTTTTTTTAAAGTAAAGGCATTAATATAAAAAAGCCAAAATGGATGGCATTTGGCAGAGCGGATTATTCCGCTCTAACATTACGACTCGGTGGTGAACCATTGGAGAGGGTGGAACACTTTAAGTACCTGGGCAGTGTGATTAAATCATCTATGGACCCAGATATGGAAGTGAAGTGCAGGATCGAAGCAGTCTGTAGTTCATTCAACAAAATGAGACTATTCTGCCATGACAACTTGAACTTGAAACTAAAGCAGAGAATGTTGAAGTGCTATGTCTGGTCTGTATTACTCTATGGCTCAGAGACTTGGGCCCTGAAAGTGCACACTATGAACCGGTTGGAAGCATTCGATATGCGGTTGTACAGAAGAATGCTTCGCATACCGTAGACAGATTTCATCAGCAATTTGGAGGTTTTGAGGAGAGCCAATTGTAGTAGACAACTGCTAAAGGACGTTAAGGTCCGTAAGATTTCATATCGGGGTCACATTCTGCGGGGAGATAAATACAGTTTGCTCCAACTAATACTGATAGGAAAAATTGAGGGGCAGCGAGTCCTGGTAGGAGGCAAACGTCTTGGCTGTGCAACATAAGAGACTGGACCGGGATGAGACATGTGGGGGAGCTGTTCCGGGTTGCGCAAGATAGAGAAGCCTTCGCCGGAGTGATTGCCAACGTCGGGGGGACCCGATGCGGCACGCAAAGAAGAAGAAAGGCATATTAATGTGTTCCTTTTGTAATGTGCATAATTGAAAATGTCCTTTGTAAGCAAATATTCATTGAAAAATGAAGAAGTGCCACAGCAATCAAAGATTTCGAGACGGCATTGCTGTCTAATGCATCGGCACGGATACCAGATTTAACCCGGTTGAGACAAGAAGGTGGTCTCGAAAATGACATCGTCGGCGCCGGCTTGTTATAACGTCAAGACGGCATTGGCATGAGTGTGGATGGGGTATTACATCGTCAACTAGATTTCGTATTTCTTTGGAACGTCGATGTTCCCGCGTTAACTTATGTTAAGTTTTGTTAATTAAAAAGTGGTTGAAAGTTCCTGAAGGTATGATTTTTATTATTTTATTTAAATACAGAAAATTTAATTAAGTAAGACTCTGCAATAAAAATTGGTCATCAGCTGTCAAATCATAACCTATATTTTAATATATTTTTTTACTTTGCAGAATGACAACGTTACTTCGTTAATATCTTAAACTGATGTAATATTTTATTTGACAATGATAATGTTTTATTTTAAATATTTTCCTTGCGAATTTTTAATGACACAAGTTGATTATGTTTTTGATAACGACACCGCATTCAAAATTCATCAGACTCGCTTATTGTTCAAATGTAAACACTCCTCTGATTCATTATGAACAAGGATTAGGCTAAGAGGATGGACAGCCACACTCTTATATCCTGACATGACAACTCTCTCACTCCTCGTCTCATATTTATTTATTTTTCTTATTTCATTTCTTTCCTCTTCCATTCCAATGTACTTTTCCCACCATTCACTCTTTCTACGCATCACCATCTTAATGATCCTTTTGTTCACTCTGCATTCTCATATTGAGGTCTTAATGAATTCTGCAAACAACGCCTGATATACCCGAGTGTATGAGCGAGGTATGTCTTATTGTAAATAATTTATTTTCAGAAAGAAACAGCGATGGGGGACCCCGAGGGGCTGTCTAGGCTGCTGCCGGCGGGGAAGGAGTCAGCACGGGCGGCGTGCAGCAAGTGCGGGTATGCCGGCCACCTCACCTACCAGTGCCGCAACTTCATCAAGGTAAATCATACAAGGTCAAGGCCTGTTTCTATATCTACCTTGCGGAGAGTGCAAATTCTTTTGGAATCAATTCTTGCAGGTAGATCCCAACAAGGAGATAGTGCTGGACGTGAGCAGCACGAGCTCGGACTCGGAGGGCGCAGGTGGCGGCCCCACCCCGCTGCAAAGGCTGCGGGAGCAAGAGCTCCGAGAGAGGCTCGCCAGGAAGGTCGAGAAGAAAACCAAGAAGAAGAAGGAGAGGTAACTTACCGATACCTAGTGTGGGGCAGCTCACTAAAGAGTCCCCGGTTTTTGATATATTCCTAATCTCCAGAATTTTTTTTGCTTATCTACAAAAAAATTGTAAATAAGGTGTTTGTAAGTTTATTCTGTTTGCTTTTGTGTCCAGATCACGGTCTCCCCTCAGCAGCGACGACTCGGACGGCCGAGAGAAGTCTAAGAAGAAAAAGAAGTCGCACAAAAAAGAAAAGAAGAAACATAAGAAGAAATCTCGGCGCCGGTCATCTTCGGAATAAATTGTGCCAACAGTTTGCATCACCAATGATAAACAGAACATTCTCCGAGCTCATAATATACTTCACAAGACGGGGAACATGATAGTGGCATCAATGATACTTTGGTGTGAATAAAAACGTTTTTTAAGAATGTATATTTTTATTAATATTGTGTATTAATATTTTTTTTATAAATAAACTTATCTAGGAATAAAGTAATAAAATTATTTTTATTTATATCTATACTGGCTAGAGATGAGGGGGTTGATGCGGTGGCGGTGGCGGGGGGCAGGAGCCGGGCAAGACCAACTTGTACTTGTCATTACTGCCCCCCGAGGTCATGAGAGTCTGCACCAGCTGGGCCAGGGCGACGGGCTTGCTGATCACCAAGTATCTGTGGGCACCAATGAGTAACTTAATAACTACTTATAACACATGCTTACGGTGTGTCACACTGCTCAATGGGCTCTCAACTCACCTGTCATCGTCCTTGCCGTAGCTCTTGGACTTGAGCCCGAGGCGCAGCGCTATCTTGTGCATGAGGGCACGTTCATCCTTGCTGAAGTCGGAGGCGAACACGAGGTCGCAACTGAAGTCCCCGTCGCGAGCAAAGTTCTCCATGGTGCTGCGCAGCGCCCCGCGCATGTCCCTCCCGCCCTCGCCCGCCCCACCCGCGCTGCCTAGCCCCGCACGCCTGATCTGCGCTCACCAATCAATACCATTACATGCATCCTGATGTGTGATGCCAGACAGACTAAACAAATGCAGTTGTCTGCTGCTTTCACAATATTATTAACTTGACAAGTTAGTAGTGTCAATTATTAAGGAACTAACAGGATAATCAATAAAATAATAACATTGACCTGCTTCAAGTGGGGAGTAATGGGTTCGTTGATCCCTTCTCCGGCCGCCCCCAGGGCTCCGCCCCCCCACCCCATCATTTTCATCATTCTGGAACAACGAAAAAAAAATTGTGGCTCCATCATTCGCATAGGAATTGCCGAAACTGCTGACCACCTAGGGCTAGTGGGCAGTCGCAGTTGGTAATTTCCTAAAAGATAGAATCAATCACCTGGTGGCGATGGCGCTGTCCACTTTAGTGTCGAGGCCGTGGGCCAGCTTGTCCGGGGCAGCGTTGACGTCGCGAGCCGACAGCCGTTCGCTGGAGCTGTGGTTGGCCGTGACCTGCAGGGTGTGGCACACCGCCTGCAGGGCCGCCCACGCCGCTGCGCTGGCCGCCTCCTTGGCCTCCTTCTGGGACGATCCCCCGGCCTCGGCGGCCTTCACTCCATTCACCAGAATCACACATGACCAGCCTTCCCCCATTCTTTCGCATTCTGTCAATATGGGAACTTTGCAAATTTGACACGAAGCTATAACAGAAAAGGTAAGAGCAAAACAGGTGAGGGAAACAGATATTTAATATTGGATACAGTTTTCAATAAACTATGATTAAAGTTCTCTTTTAACGCAGTTTGTGTACATTTTTTGATAATAAATATAAGCAGGTTAGAAATAGCAGCACTCACTGTACAACTTGCCGGTCATGGAGCCCGGACGGTCAAAGAGCACCAAACTTCCGTACTTGGATTTTATAATGGCATCGTTCACCTCCGAGTTCATACATGGATTCCTAAGTCTAGCACTCTGTCCTCGACTTTGCGATGGTAACCGCTCGTTTCTATTCTGAAATGAAGGCCGATGATTGTCCGCTCTATTTTGAAATGACGGACCGACACTACGATTATTATTTTGAAACAAAGGATGGGCGCTCAAATTTCTATTTTGAAATGAGGGTCGTTCAGTTCTGTTGATTTGTGATCTGTAGTCGTGGCATTCTTGTCTTTGTCCGGTCAGAGGCGACTCGGGAAGAACGAAGGGTTGTTTGTCGCTGGCTTGAGCCGGGACAAAAAGCTTGGGTGCGCCTGGCCCGTTATTTGAACCGGATTGCTCATTGGCCGCCCGCTTGATCCCGCGTGCTCGATCTTCCGCAGCTTCGGATGCGGACACAAAAGTACGCTGGAGTTTGGTTTTCTTTTTTTCTCTGTATTCTGCCGCCACCTAAAACCAGTAACCAACCAGTGTCAAGTAGGTATTCACTCATTCCGAAGGTGTAAAACAATTTTTGGCGAGGCTCACCTCCCGGGACAGTTCGGCTACCAGGCGGGCAACCTCAGCAGGGTAGCGGCAGCCGAGCAGCTCGCTGTTGGCAAACACGCGCGAGAGGCATACGAGTCGCTCCTCGGCGTAATGGCCCTTCCAGCGCTCTATAAATCGCCGTCGCAAGCCCCAGTGCTCCTCGCTCTCGCCTTCTCCTCTATAGCCCTCTACGTCCCACTCCGTCTCAAACTCCATTTCATTTGATACAATTCACAAGTCCAGCTGAAACATCGAGAAAAATCATCACAGAATCAAAACAAACAAGGGTTACTAGGTTATGATCTAATTATTGCAAAATGACAGATACCATAAATAATTTAGGATTGTCTATGATTACAAATTATATAAGTCTATTTCTATGGTTATATATTTTCGTTTATTAACCTGTTCAGTGGTAAGACAGTACCGGTACGGTCGCGCTTACAAATAATGTATTACTCAATTTTTTCTCCGAATACCTAACGATACTGGCATCTGCGAACCATTTGTTACAAATGTTCGAAGTTTTTAGCAATGTATTAATAACTATAATCATCGTCTGTCCTTCGTGTCCGAGGATGACTGTTCTTCGCGGCTGTGGGCCCAATCCTGGACCCACATACTCAGGGGCATCTAGGACAGGGGAAGGCGGTGGCAGTGGATTCGCAACTGTCTTTGAATAGCCTTTTCTTTGTTTTTCTCCACTCCATATAATACTAAATCCTCAGATAGTATAGGACTTGTTCTATGGCGACGAGTATATTTGCTTGTAATGGGTATTCGGAAAAATACCAAATTTGAATCAGTGTACTAAATTTCAGTCAATTAATTTTTTTTCCATTTCTAAGCACATTTCAGAATTTTGTAGCTATTATACGCTGATGTAATTTATTTCCACACATTTCAGGCTGCGAGATTTGTTGTTAGCGTTATTCCACGTTTTTTGCAAAGGTAAGGAAAAATAAAACACAAAAATAAAAATAAAGTATTAACCAATCAATTAATTAATATTTTCCGGGAGGGCACAAGCCCACACAATATGTACACGTACGACACACAACAAATAATATAATATATAATCCATACAAATTACAAATGTGTTCAAATGAAATTCACCAATAAAATCAATAAGTAGTTATAATGAATGTTACCAGAATATTTTGCACAGTCTTCAAACTAAAGGTCCAAAATGGCTTACACTAAAGGAACCATAGCTAATATTTCCTACGCCACCAAATGGATAGATTTTGAAAGTATTATAATTTTTAAGTATAATCAAAACACAAATAATAATATTAAATAATAGAGTACGGTGTGGTTCCATCTAGAAGGAAGGGAAGGTCCCAGGTACATATTTCTTCAACACCATTATGAATGTAATAATAGTATTATTATGCTTAATACTTCAGGAGTATTATACTTAATGAAAAGTTTAAAGTCCATCTCATTAAAAATAATATAATAACAAAATCCTTATAAAAAAAGTATTGTCTCTGGAATGTGTTTAAGTGGGATTACGGTCTCTTCTCTCTCGCCTGCGTACGAAGGTGGTACGCCACGCCAGAGCTCTCCTTCGCACCATTTTTACAATCTGTACTGTGACAGATGCAACCAATACAGGTTTTCTGAAATGACCCCAAGACCTTCTGGAATATTCATTCATATTTCTATTTTTGGAGAAGGAATGAATTGTAATCAAAGTTCTGTCTCCCAGAGATACTTCCACTAACAACAAGAGGTGAAGTATAAAATAAAGCGATGTTTACACCAGAACAGCCCGCATTAGTTGTCCAATGGATAAATAATATTACATAATTATATTGTGCCTACTTTGAGACTAGACTAACTTATAGAATTATAAGATATGTGTCTGTGTGTGTGTGTGTGTGCAGTAGAGAATATATTACGTTCTGCACCAAGTCATATAATAATACAAAAATGCATTCTAAACAAAATGCAATACATTTAAAAACTCTAACCTCAATAATAAAAATAGCTATAAAATATTACTTATCACTAATTGGAATCATCTTTATCCTTCACTTTGTGTCCGAAAAAATCTTTAACAATTTCTAAACTAGAGTACTTGTCTTCCAGCCGCAGCTTGTCGCACACCTCTCGCGTACACTCTCTTTTGCATTCATCCGAGTCTCCCAATTGTGTCCAGCCTAATGACGATTCTCCATTATAAAGTTTTTCCTTATCATTAGAAGCGCATTCATTGCCATTTTCAGTCAATTTTTCAATTAAAAAGTCATTATTATCTCTGGAAACAGGTGAGAAGAAAGAATCACCGGCGTCCTCACTGTTAGGATCTCCGTCCCAACCGGGGGTTGGATTCATTTCGTTATAATTGATTGATGAAGAATTGATTATGTTATTACTTATTGTTGAATTGTTGATATTGTCACTTTTAAGTGACGAAGGACTTGTATTATCACTAGAGGAAAATGCGTTTCCGCCTTCTTCACTGTCCCCCTGTGGCGAGGCGAGTGAGGAGGAATGTGTCGCGGGCTATCTGGTGAGGGACACGTCGAGGGGTGGCTCCGCGGGGGTGCGGTGCTTGCCGGGGTGGGTCGGTCGTCCCGACCAGTCTGCCAGTTGCGTGGAGGAGCGGTAGAACTTGCTGGAGGTCTTATTGAAGATGGGCAGGAGTTCATTAGCTTCGTTAGACAAGGCCTGAAATAAAATGTGAAAGTTTATAAGAGGAGCTCCACACGTGCGGCGTGCGAGATATATCGGACAGGTGATGGATTCAGTATTGTGGTAGAGAACCTTAAGATAGATGACAGCGTCGGTGCCAAAGCCCTCGCAGGAGAGGAGCGTGAGGTCCCCGTGGAAGTAGCGTGCGTACAGACGTGAGATGGGCAGCCCGTACCCATAACCTGTAAGAGATGAACTCGCGCATGTACTTGAGAGTAATCCAGGCGTCACTAATATAATAATATTGAATGAGAAATGAGACGTACCGGCGAGGGGCACAGTGTGAGCGTCGGAGCGGGAGGGCTGCGGGGCCGTGCTGTACATGTACTTGAATAGCTGGTCCGACACGCTGCGCGGGATCCCCCCTCCGCGGTCTGACATCTGGGGGAAGCAGGTAACATTTAGTGAGGTGACGCTGCAGTTAGTCAGCCAGGGAGGGAACCGGAGCGGCACTCACCTTGATGCAGATATCCTCCTTGCCGCGCACGAGCGTGACGCGCAGCGGTGGGCAGGAAACGGCGGCCTGGTGCTGCTCCACGGTGGCTCTCATGGCGTTCTTGAACAGCTCAAACAGCATGTGGTACAGGTGGGACGGCACGTACACGATGCGGATCTCGTTGCCTGTGTCCAATTCTAGAGTAACAGTTGTAATAATGAAGTTGGACACACCATTAGTCCAATAGACTAGATAAGTTCATAGAGACCACCCTCTAATTCCCCTTTAATAGTTACAATAGTTAGGTTAGGCTTACCGTTGTGCTCATGCAGCACCAGCTCGGGGGCACTGAGGTAGTACTGCTCGCAGAGGAAGCGCGCATTGTCATAGGCGTCGCGCACCACGGCGGCCAGGCCGCAGTCCGGATCGATGCATCCGATGTGCCGGCTGCTGGACACGGAGGGGGGCTGGGAGCTGAACAGCAGAGCTGAGAAAACAGGCCGGTATTACGCAGTGGACTATGGTGGTGGCAGGAGTGAGTCTAGCATGTACAGAAGGATGGGGCTCACTGTGCTGGTTAATAAGCATGCGGATGGAGATGCGGCTCATGTAGAAGCGGTCCAGGAAGTACTGCACACTGTGCTCTGTGCCGCCGTCCACTCTGCGCGCTTCCTTCAGCTCCAGCACTCCCTGCGCCATGGTCTGTACAACATCCGAGTGTCGATTCCGGATCTTCACCAGGGACTCGCAGAAGCTACGACACAAGAGACATGTTTATGAGTCTCAAAACACATCTCTCACGAAGGAGACTGAGTCTGTATGAGGGTGTGTGCGACTTACTCTCTGAGCGTGGTCTCCGACGGGTCATTCTTCTCGAAGTGTATAATCTCCTTGAAGGAAGTGGCGTACCACTCACTCACCAGGCCCACAGACGGGGTCTGCAGCAGAGTGTTTGGCAGCAGGGCGATCTCCTTCATTATGTTGGCCAACCTGAAATACACCCGTCCAATAATATGATATTGTGTATGATAGTGTAATGAGTTTCTTAGATAATATAGGGTGTTTTTTTTAGAGGTTTGATATTTAAACTGGCAACATTGTTCCTACAGACTGTCAATTTTACAGTTGACAGTTGATTTGTAGTCAGTACGTTCTGCCATTTCACAATGAATTGACTGATGTCAGAACAGCGCTTGCAAATTGTGCAAATTTATTTTGAATATCTTGGTTCGGTTCGTCAAACTTATCGTGCACTCCGTCCATTTTACGGTCGACATAATAGTCCATCCGAGCAAGTTATTCGGAAGACCATGGATCGTTTTCGCACCACGTACACTCTAGTTGATAATACGCATCCACAAAGACGACAATTGTCGAAAATTGGACTTCACGATTGCGTTTCTTTCGAGCTAGCTGTGGCGCTCATATGCGAAATCATATTTAAACAATAATGGCATAAAATTATCTATTAAATAAAGCCAATATCATAGACATTAACATTATTTTAATGTTATTTTTTTCATTTTGATTTGTATACCTCTAAAAAAAACACCCTTTACATAACATTATATTTAGTTTTATTCCACTCGCTCAAAAAATAAGTGGCATGCGTATTTATTATTTAAAAAAAACATATTTTCATTACTAACTCCTAAAAAGACTGAAGATACACTACGAGTATGATAGTCATCAGCAAAGATAAGAGATTCTGTGTCAAAGTGTTTGTGAGAGTGTTATCAACAGGAGGGAATTAATCTTATTTGATACACATCGAGGACTGATAGTGGCGGTCGCCCTCCTCCATTGGATTACTATCGATGCGAATACTTTATTTACGCTTTATCGCGAGTAATCAAAACATTTTGGAGGCGGGCTCTTGGATTTATATTACTCGCCACAGATTAGATATTCAAGTTATTAAATGTACGATAATAATGCCAAAACAATAACGAAGTAATCCTATTTAGGTGGAGGGAAATATAGTGTCCTCAGTAGGCATAGTTGATCTTGGATGGCCATCTTAGTGGCGGACGGTGACCATTAGTTATTACATAGGTCCCACTCTATTGTGTGATTTAAAGCCGGTAGGGATGATGATAACTATACGAGTATATCTAGTTTTATTCCAAATTTCCAGTTTCGGTAGCTCGTCACCTTCTGGATTCAACCATCTTCCAAAAGATGGCAGTGAGCTGCGGAAACTAGGAGAACTTGATTGGTGGGTGGAGGGTAGGGACGTGAAGGAGGAGCCGGTTGGTAGCAGGCAGGGGGTCTGGTGCCCGGTACGAGGGTGAGGAGTGCAACGAATGAATGTGCATGGATTCTTACCTCACCGGCAGTTCTTTTCGTAGAAAAATAAAGGATTTCCTTTCGCAGGCATTTAGTCCTGAAACAATAAAACATAAACCAATATTAAGAGCCCTAAAACTATTTCCACCCGGAGTCTTTGAAGACTGTTAATCAATACAAGTATCCTCTCACCTAGCCTGACCCGCCCACCTTCTCCAGCCATGTAACAAAGTGGACGTTTAAAGAAATTTATTTAGAACTGAGTACTTCCAAACGAAAACTTCCAAACGAAATCAAAAAGGTTCGCAACATTGAAATAAAGAAAATAGTTTCAATCAATTTCGTGAATAATATTATAGATATCACACATTATGAGAAACAGAAAATACAAAGTGCCACAACTGATTATCAGACGTTAATTGAAGGAAAAACGATCAGGAGAAGCAGAAAATCCTGGGTAAAAAACCTCGGAGGATGGTTCAGTTGCAGCACAACATCCATGTGTAGAGCTGCTGTATCCTGTCCAACCTCCTACAAGAAGATTTCCCGAGCAATATTCCTTGCGGCACGGAATAAACCCAAGAGAGCACACTTTAGAAATATCAGAAGTACCAAAAGGCTGTCGAGTTTTGTGTTGATGGTTTCTAAGGATTAGGTTTCACTTTGACTGCCGCCCTCACACGACGGGCTGTGTGTTGCCGGTGACGACTGCAGTACAGACCACCTAAATTGATAAAGAAAGCTATCTGATTGGTTCCTGGGTCACTACTATGTCGAAATTAGGAAAAGGAAAGCTTCTTTTGAGCCAAGCAAAGGAGATTGTTTTAAACGTTGACAAGTACCTCGAGGAATCATACTAATCCAGCAATTCGGTAAATATTTTATTTACTGTCATCTTCTAACTAACAATTTTTTCTAACCAACTATCCATCACCCCGTTTCCCATAAGGTATGCAGAAAGGATGGATCGCCACACTGTTCTTTCCCGACATAATTCTTTCGGACTTGGATCTTCTGGCTATTCCCCTTACGTCTGATGGGAACATTGTTGGAAAGGTGATATGGTGGGTAGTGGTTTATGCCGTTCGATTTCCGGCGCTCGTGACGGCTAGAGGTGTTTGGGTCGTAATTTGAGAGGTCTTTTATTGTAAGGTTGGATGTGAAAGGAGTCCTTTCTAAAAATGTTGGGCAAGTTACAGAATGAATTCATCTATCATCGGGATTCCCGATTCCGGGTGCAGCTGTGCGATCCTGGTCCATGAAGCGGCTCTAAGTGATGCACGAACGTTCTACCAAACGAAGAATTTATTAGAAATCTAAAAAGAAAGAGATGGTCATATTTGTGAGGTAGTGGGAGACGTTTTATGTGAATGACGTCATACTGATTCAGCGTTCAGCTGCATCTTTAAAACATCGCCAAGGTGCGGAAACGAAAACGATTCTGCTCGTGGGATAGAGCTAAGAGCTGGCTCTTTCAAATCTGAAATGCGAACAACTTGACCGCTTGTGGCGGAGAAGGGAGGAGGACAGCTGATGGAGCGCCACGCGGCCTATAATAGTAGTGAACCTCCTCGAGTGGAGTTATCGGCGGCTTATCGCTTATCGGTCAGCGCTCGCCGCACGGATCACGTCTTCCTCACCGGGGCGGCCGCGTGATACTTTAAAACAATAATAGTAATATACGTAGCGGGCGGCGGGTATTGTCCGTGTGATATAACTCTATTAAATATGCGTGCCGTCGCGTCGTCTACTATCTGCGGAGCTGGAGGGAATTAAGGAACGGTGAACAGAACCAAGTGGCATTGGCCCGCCAGCAAACGGTAGGCGCGCTGGCCGGAGGAAGGAACGATATCGATTCCGTGTTGACATATTATTGTTCTTTGTAACAAATAAAACCTATGCAATAAGTACCGACCCACGGCACACAATGCCCTGCCGATAAGAACAAACATGTAAAGAGTGTGGAATATCGTCATCCAATTAATCGCAAGTTATCGGATCCTATCCTGTATGGCGCGGCGGTAGAGGCAGGCAGCACTCGACGACTGAGGGAGGTGTTCCGCTACCCAGCGGGCGTATCTTATCTACAGACGTATGTTTTGTTTTCGACATCTGAGTCAATATTTTCGGAGTGCTAATACTCCATAAATCAAACAAACACTCAAAGTCAAAGTTACGCGAGATTTCCTCACTAACTGGAACCCTTCCTCCTCGCACTCCTCAGGAGCGGCCTACTCCCGGCGAGCAGCGCGTGATGGACCAATTGGCGGTGGTGGTGGTGGTGAGATGGGCCGGACTTGGCGCGCACCATCTCGGCTGCTATTAGAATGTCGAATCGATTTATAAAAACGTTGAAATTTAAACACTCGGCTCGTAAATCTAACTAACCATTACGCCGTTTCCCCAAGGTGCAGGCAGAGAGAATGGATCGCCACACTGTTCTATCCTGACACAACTCTCGCGCCTCTTCTACATTCACACACCGCGATACGCACGCTCGTAGATTGTTTCGACTCCGATCGATAATTGATTAATTTGGTTATACCATGTCTTCCTTGGCCTTCCGCGACTTCTTTTTCCATTCACACGTCGCCAAACAATCTTAGAGACCCTTTCTTAATTTTATTTAGGACGCATTTATCCGCCTTCCATTCCTTTCTTACTTCTCCATTAGGAATTCTGTATCATAGATTGTTTTTCCGCACATGCAATAACCATTTTGGAGATATTGATGATTTCCACCTGAACGGGCCAAGTTTCAGAAAAATGTGGATGATACGAGTACCATAATGTTGCATTACTTTCTTTTTATTTGCTCTAACATATTATTACTATTAAATATTTTGTTTAGCCTCAATTTGTCTTAGTTTAACTTGAATTTGTCTTGTTATTGATATCGCTGTATGTTACCCTTAGTAAAAGTGTCTTCTTCCTGCGCAGGATTAGTTGAGCAAGTACTCGTACAGTAGTAGGTATGTACGAGTGTAGTATGGCAGTATCGATATGATATCGGTGCCATCTCGGGCGGGCCTGACTTCCGAGTGTGTGGTTCAATTAGCGCATCTGCTGCCGTCGCATCGCCACCAGGAAATTACGTCGCCTCCCAGCGGCAGCGGCCGGCTTCATTAGCCGAAGCCACACCGCGTCACCGCCGTCACGCCGACACCACACGTAGGTACGGGCATTGTGTTAGATATATTAACATTACAGAATAAATTAACTACACTCATTTACGGAAATCAATACCAAAGAAATGAGCCTACAAAAATACACTTGTATTATAACAATTCTCCCCAAAGTGTCGATAATTGTTACATCACAGTTTAAAGTCGAGCTCGAGTTTTATCTCGATAGATTGAGATCCACCAATCATCGTCACTTCAGCGCTCGGGACACGCTCGTACAGGGGCTCCTGGGATTAATAAATGGCATGGGGCGGCAGGAAGCAGGGACCGATCGTTAGTGGCGCAGACTACATCAAACATCCCGGCTGAGGATTTCGCCATATTTTTAAAACAAAAATTGAAAAAATTCAAGCAACAACCGTTTCAACCTCTTTCCAACCAATAGAAAACGGCAAAATTAACAAGTTGGATAGCTTCAATATCACAGACAGCGCAGAAGTGATCAAGGAAATAAACAGACTGCCCAGCAAACAGTGCGACTTAGATCCGATTCCAACATGGCTTAAAAAAATGCACAATTGAAATCTCTCCTTTCATTGCAGAACTTACGATCATCGTCAATACTCGTACTTCCCACTCCACAGCACACATTACTCCACTGATGAAAAAAACTTAAAACTTCCGCCCTGTCTCAAACATTCCGTTTATATTAAAAATCATCGAAAATTAAAATTAAATTAACCACGCACATGAACATAAATAATCTTTTTGGAAAAAATCAATCAGCCTACAGTAAACACCACTCCACTGAAACGGGACTAGTTCGCATCCTCTCTGACCTATTTAATAACACAGATAGAAAATGGAAATATGGCGCTTCTGACTTGTCTGGATATGAGCGCGGCTTTCGATACGGTGGACCATGGAATCTTATTGCAGAAATTGGAAAAAAAAACATTGGCCTTTCTGGAAAATCTCTAGTATGGATATATAGGCAGCAGCTGGTGCGTTTTCAAGGAGAGGTGGCATCACCTTCCCACGTAACTTCTGGTGTCCCTCAAGGTTCTGTTCTCGGACCACTTCTTTTCATCATCTACACTAGAGAAATTGAGGACAATATTAAATCATCTGGCCTTCAAATGCAGATGATTTCCAAAATAATTTTTGCTGTAAGCCGGATGAAACCACTAGCCTCACAAATAAAGTAGCTAAGTGCATAGAACAAATCAGACAATGGATGTCCTCAAATAAGCTCTCTTTAAATCCAGAAAAATCGGAAATTATATTGGCGGCAACTGCCAAAAGAGGCCACCTGTTAGTTAACGATTCCCTCTCTCTTTCAATGTCAAATATCTCTATAGCCCCATTCAAAAACATCAAACTTCTTGGAGTAAATTTTGATAGTATAAACATATCCGTAAATGTCTACCTTCTGATTAATTCCTTTGTCATCTCGTGTCGACTACTGCAACTCACTTTATGCCGGACAACCCAAGAAGCAACTGGATAGACTACAATCCATAATGAATGCTGCAGCACGATTAATTTTTGGTGTATCAAAATTCACATATAACCTCAATGATTTATTGACTTCACTGGTAAAGGTTACCTGAGCGAATCGAATACAAACAATGTCTACTTGTTCACAAAGCTTTACATGGACAAGCACCCCACTACCTCACAGAACTTTGCAAGCTAAACTGAATTGAACTGAACCCTCGGCAGTCAACTCTACGATCCTCGAAGGAAGAAGCGACACACAAACTTCTTGTCCCGCGGCGCCAAGGTATACAGACACGTATAATAATATAATAGATAAACCTACGTAGGTATACGGACAATAATAATATTATCCACAACACTTGCAACCACCCGATCTCACGTCAACATTCAGTTTTCCACTCCCGCAATAAAGAAGTACAATATTGTACAGCTAATAATAATGGTTACAATCTGATTGAGAATATCCTTCGTTGTGTCACGACTTGATTCTTGTAATGGAATTTATGCAAACATTCCAAAACAACAATTAAACAAACTTCAATCTGCGTTCAATGCAGCAGCAAGACTCATTAAAGGCATTCCAAAAAAGTCCCATATAACACAACATCTCAAAGAACTTCACTGGCTTAAAAGTCCGGAAAGAATCCAGTATAAACTCTGCTGGACAGTTTTCAAAGCGCTACATGGAATGGCACCAAGTAATATATCCGAACTCTGTATAACGGACAGCCTAAATACAAGGAAATCCACACTTCGCTCGGCGAACTCCTCGGCAATAGGAAGATTAGTTGAGCCGAAGCGTTGCGCCAGTACAAATTTCGGAGATCGAGCGTTCGCGGTAGCCGGTCCATCAGCTTGGAACAATCTCCCTTCACACCTCAGATGCATAAATGATCCGACAGATTTCAGATCTAAATTGAAAACCCATCTTTTTCATATTTCATACCCAATTTAAACATTTATACTTTGTTCTACTATACTTTTTAACCGATCGCTTTTTAAGCGGTCACATTTAGATTTTAAGATTTAAAACACGTCTTAATGCGCCCTTGAGGTGATTACATAAAAAAAACGGCGCTTTAGGAGTTAGCATATTATTATTATTATTAAATCAATCTTGTATTCTACGGCTACCATTGTAAATGAACAAAAACAAAGTCCACGTGACATTAGACCCGCGTTTTATCCAAATAATAATGAAGGTAAATTAATAATACACACTAAAGATAAAAAAGATAAATGAATTCAATCAGGAGTTTATGAACTGAAATGTAATGATTGCTCGTCTTTTTATATAGAAAAAACAAGGCCTAACTTTAAATTAAGAATAAAAGATCTCTCCAATAATAACTTTTCCGAATTCGCAAATCATCTCATTGAAAAAGATAATTCGTTCAATAAAGATAGGCGTTGCAATTTTAGAAATTAAAAATAAAGAAAATATTATAATTTTTCTATATTAGCCTTCACTTTGTGTTGTGGATTCATATTTGAATAAATATAATTACTTTCTTCTATGTTCGCCATACTTAGTGTTGTAGATGTTTTATTTGTCTTCATTACATACAACACCAGTCCTTCTTCAGTGATACATATTTAGAATATTATAAAATTGTTTACAAAATATGATCAATTTTGACAATTCTGTCAAAATTGAAAAGGGGTAGGCGGAAAGAATGGACTGCCACACTTTAACCGATGCGGCACTCCATCCTTCTCTTTTCGCCCCCCCCGGGAGATGCGGTGTGAATTTATTTAAATATATTATAAATAAAGAAATAAATTTAACTTCAAGTCCAATAACTGGTTTATTTCCTTTGTCGCAAGATTAATAACTGGAACCCTATATTCAAAATACTATAAAACTGAAGACATTCACGGATGAAGGGCTTCCGTGTCCGAAACATGTGTTAAAATAGCAGATATTTGATTGAAATAGGAAATGGAGCGGCCTCGCACCAATAACACAAAGGGCGCGCGACCTGTAGACTGTCTACTATATAACACAACATGTCATATTCCTTGGATGGCCCCGGCCGTGACGTGGCGCGTGCGAGGACTTGTACTAGATGCTCTAGCAGATAATAATAAGTAAGTCTGAAATAAAATCGTCTAAAATTTAAAACTTGGCGTACCAAAATTAAACAAATAATATATCGCGCACCCAACACAACAGTTAGACCGACTTGCGGAGTGCATTCAGAAAAGTTCTTAAATATAGAAAAGCCTTGTTTTTGTTTTCGCGACAACTCGCGTTTGTAAATCGCTTTCGTGAACATAAAACTAGAAAAGTCCTAGCGGCGAACATTCGAATATGAACGATTAAATCACCCAACTAATGTGAACATTTTATAATAATTACGAAGAATCTCAAGGAAATTAAATACAATTAAGGGATCACAATAGAACCATCCACCGGGACGGAAATAAAATCTATCTATCTATGTCTATATTGTGACATTTTTATTGTTATAATTGATCAACTCAATGGCGCTGTAGAAGATCGTTCCATTTTATGAACTTGTTAAAAATAAACCTATTTGGCATGAGGGCTGCACCCGATGTGGTTGATCAATATGATATGGATTCGGAATATGATATTTTGAAAACTCAGTTTCAACTGACTGAATGCACTTGAGGTCCGCAGGAAAAGTGATCCAGGCTGAAGGGCCGGCGGTCGCCAAAACTTGTGCGAGGATAGCGTTTCGGCACAGACAATCTACCCATCGCAGAAGACTTTACCGATTGCAGTGTAGGCTGCATCCCATTCATGTTTTCGGTGATGCAGAGTTTAGATAGGTATATGTATAAGCTGGAGACATTCCATGCAACGCCTTCAAGACCGACTGAGCATGAGCATGTATTGTATTCTTTGTGAATATTTCTACCGCATTAAATGTAGACTGGAGTTTATTAATTAGCTATTTTGGAACGTTATAGTGCGTTACAATGCCCGGGCGCGGACTAAAGAGATTTCAAGAGACAAACCTATATTTAAATAATTGTTTTTACGGAAGTAGAGGGCGACTGAGAGGTCGCCAACAATAAGCACAACCGCGCTCGGGGCACTTCAGGGCACTTCGGGGCAGTTCCCCCAACAGGAGTGGCCCTTTACAAGGATTAACACACACCAAACATTAATTCAACTGGCGGCTGCAGAACTTCAACGTTTAGTTGATGAAAACTTCTATCATTCGAGAATTCGGCGAGGTCTCGGAGAAATAAGAAACTAATGATATAATATTACATCAATATCTGGCGAGATTTCCCTCGGAATGGTGTCGTTGCTGTTTCTGTAGATCTCTTATCAACGAGACGTCTGCCTCTGCTCACTCGAAAACTTGACTGAAACATTACTAAACTAATAAAGTTTGATCCGTCCCACGCAGGATGCTATCTCTCACCACAACTCCATCCAGGCACTGCTCCTCTTCTCTTCTTCGTGGAAACAGACTTCTGATCCCATCATAATCTACAATGCCAACCCTAACTGGTCTTCCATTCCCTGACCGAGAATAATGTAGGACTTTGGCCTAAACCCTAAATCCCCCCTCGCCCTCTTTCGGAGGAGCAATCCGGACCACATATCTAGCCCCCGCATAAAACTATCAAATCACATTTCCACCAATGTTTCCTACAGACGTAAGAGGAATAGCCATTAGAGCTGAACCTCTGTAAGCCAGAAGATCCAAGTCTAGTCGCGACAATGCCTATCCCATCTGGTTCACCTGTCGATATCAGGCGATGGGATATCCCGGTGGAAGTCTATCTTGAATTACGTGCAATATTAGAACACCTATAATAATGGTCTACCCCATTTCTCGATCAAGAAGTCACGACTCCATTCATTCTACGCAATATCGTGAGAGTGCAATAAAGCCCTCCACCGCCAGACTTTGGAACCAAATACTCTATCTACAGCTGGACTAGTTCGCACAGACGTGTTATCACAGCTGGCTCCTAGGCAGGCCGACGCGATCATAGATAAAGCATTACACGAGTCACCTAGCCTAACCTGAATTACCTATTCAATCATATTAACGTAGCCAACTAACTGATTGTAAGATGAGAGAATGGACCGCTGCAATTTACCTACCTGTATATCCTGACATACCCCCCCTCTTGATTTCTTTGTATTCATACACCGTGACACCTTTTAGTAATTGATTAATTGAATTATACCGTTTTCCCCGGCATACTCTTCTTCTTTTCCCACTCACGCTGCTTGTATACAACTTGTTGACAATTCTTGTGTTACGCACATTTTGCAATTTGTGACCCGTTCTTCATTTTATGTAAAGATGTATTATTTATTTGCTTTACATTCCTTCCTTTCCAAAAACTTGCAGAGAGTTTAGTAGAAAAACACAAGTTAGATAGGTGACTTGCGGCTGTCCTCGCCGTGATCGGCCGCGGTCCTGGTGCGGAGAGTAGGTACTATTATAGAAGAGAGCAAGTACCGAAGAGTGAAAGTGGATGCCACGTCTGCGTCTGTGTGGGGTGGCGCTTGTTGCGTATGACACTCGCAATACTCCGAGTAACGAGAGGCTAAACCAACACTCGGCTGTCCGCTACATTTCAAATGATAATGCTAATTATGTTAAGAGTAGGTACATCATCGGATGAGGTCAGTTAGGCCGCTGCACGTTTGGTGCACTGAAACATTCTAAATACGACTGGACAAGCTCCCCAGAGTGTGCTGGAGAAGCTGCTGAAACCGGTCGCTAATTGATGAGACCGAGCGGCGGCGGCGAACAGATAAAAACTGAAATAATAAATGGTAGGAGTGGCAACATCGTTTTCCATTCCGAGCCTTCCTCACGTATAAATTGGCGGGATTACGGTCAGGCCAGGTTGGGCTGGGTCAGGTTGAATTAAGTTAGTGATAGCTTCTCTGGCGGACTCAAGTACAAATAATACATAGGTAGATGCTCATAGCGCAAATGTTTAATTACTGACACCATGAGCGTAGAAGCCGGAGGGGTTTTTGGTTCAGTGAGTATACATTTGGCACTCCCCTCTGTGATAGTTTCTCCGTCTTAATATAATACATCCACATGTTATCTACCGGCTAACCGTAGGCAGAGAGGATGGAACTCGTGTTCAAATTAGAACCAGAATTTTCTGGTTAGGAATGGAATGCGAGCACTTATTTTGAAACTCGATTATTACTTCTTATTAGATCTCCCAAAAGATGGTGTATTTTTGAGATTTAGAATATGATGAACTCCTCAATTCAAGTCCACACAATGGACTGGATCATAGTTTTCATTCCAATTCTTTGCATTCTGTAGGCACTAGAAGATTTAGTGACAATTTAAAATGGCTTTATATCGAGAGCGAGGGGGAAATTATCTCAAACCGAAAATGTCATATCTAAAACAACGGACGTCGAAAGTTGTCAAGGCTAAATAAACAATATTTAAACAAAAACAACACATTGACGTAGTTTGAAAATCAAAACAAAATCGGATGGTCGCTTCTGAAGAGTATTATTCTTTCGAATTAGTAAATGCATGTCACTTGTCTGCACACTGACCACCACTTAATAATTATTTACAATAAACTTGTCTTATTTGCTCACCGAAATCGATGAATTGTTTTATAGAGAGAGGCGAAGGATTGAATTGTGAATAAAAGTCCAGCATTTTCGTCATGTGGCTGAATATTGGAGTCGCCAGTCTCATTCTGATGGATTTTGTAAAAACTTCACTCAAAAAAAGTTTTAATTTGAATTTCGAACACAGGCTGCAGCTGACATATAAAGAAAAAAAAACACGCTCTCAAGCTGACACCGCACGACCACTTACAATCAAAATAATATTGATACTAACCTTGAAATTTTACTTACTGTAGATGCCATTTTGTACAGCGTATACTAAATTAATCGATGTAATGTAGCGAGATCTAGTATCTGTAGACTTAGTACAAAAGTAATAATGATTTGTATGTTACAAACACTGGAGCTATAAATGACTTATCCCTTTTTATAAAAGTACTGTCGCTTGTAGGTATTTTTGATAAAGTCAAGTCTGTGATGCGTTCTGGTACTGCCATCTAGTGAGATTTTCATAAAATCTCAGAGCTTTTGTTGCCACATCGTTTTTTAAATTCTTCGTTGCATAAAAGTAGTTTCACTTTTATTAAAAAAAAAAAAAATTAAACAACCATGAAAATGATATAAAATGAATGTCTATAGCAGTTGTATAAAAATAATCAACGATGAAGAAAAGCTAGAAAAATTCTCCTTTTTATATGTTTCTGTAACCATACGATTTGGTTACAATATTTATTCTGTTCGAAGTTTCACCTCACTGAGTTGTCTGCGAATTTCAAATATGATTTCTAGGATATTCCAGAAAGCCTAAGAAAAGGATATTCTAGATCTTTCCAAAATCTACGAGTAAAAAATAACTCTCTTGAAAAAGATAATTAAATTTTCCAATATCGTTATTATTCCATGGTAAAAATGGTAGAAAAGGAAGAACATTCTGAATCAGAGAACCCCAAGTTAGAGTTATGTTTGGCTCGAAGTTATATGTAGAAATTAAATTTGATTGATTTTATGATTGTATTTACTTATCTAGGGTTATGTTTTAACGATAACGTGTACCGTGTGACGAAACGGGCTTTTGAGTTGTTGGCGATTTGATCAAATTTCGTTTTTAACCTTTTAACATTTGACTTGAGGAGAGCTCATTGCAGAAGAGAACTATTAAAATGTAATAGGGTTCGTAAAACTTCCTATCTGGGTAAAATCTTGATATGAGATCTAACTTACGTAAACAGGCAAGATTATTTATATACAAGATTAGATATGATAGAAGAGTTATTCCAGGCGGTGCAAGATAGAATTATTCCTTTGTCTTTGGAGAAGTAATGGCCAGTATCGGGGAAACCTAATATCTGTTTACAAAATTATGACATTAATAAACCTGTTCCTGTGTTCCAGTTTTCCTTTTGGGCATACTGAGGACCAATAGTTTGCCGATAAGGAATGATGGGTGCACACTTACCCATTTCTTCAGACTTATCAGGGGATTCTTTGAGAATTACGTCATTTTGGAGGCTATCTTCGACAGCGTCAGCACACTGTTTTATCTCCCAGCGTGCATAACCAACCTGCCTCTGGTGATGCCGGTGGGGAGAGCAATCAAACTGCTGAACATGATCGCTTCGGAGATCGATGTCTTTCATATTCGTGAAAATACGTTCAGAAGTCAAATACTCTTGACTTTGAAGAGTATTATGTATTCCTAATGTCTCCATCTCCATCTCCCATGCGTTCCTGGTATTATATATTTATTATATTTTACCTGTTCTCAATAGATGTCTTAAATTATGCTTGTTGTTTGTAATATATTTTGAGAAAATAAACTGATTTGATTAGAATTTTTTTAAATTTAAACTGTTGATGTATATGTACCTACATCAGCTACACCATACTACATATTAATGTTGTTAATTGAAGTTTTCTCGGTGCAAATTCGTCGTAAATAATAACAATAATAATAAATAAATAAAGCCTTTATAAAATATATTTATTATAGTTTAATTCCACTTAATTTTTAAATTCGACCGGTTTCGACAGCTCGCTGCCAATTTCTGATAAGAAGAGTGAGCCAGTCAGAAGAAGATGCCAAAACCAATCGGAGTTCTAAATCATCTACATATAAATAAAACTCAATATAGAATAAAACTAAATACATAATATTCAAAAGATTTTTTTATAAAAAAATTGTTTTCATTATTTATACCTGACAACATTTATGATCTGTCAGAATTTCAAGCCATCTTGTGTCTTGTTTTTATCGGGAAGACTGCATAATTTTTATGATAAATACAAATCAACAAGAGCCATGGCTCACTAGTTTTGAAGGCACCGACATTAAACTTGGAATATTTGTTTACTTTGCGCACTTTACGGATTTCTAAAACAATAAACTTTGGAAGCTTTTCGTACAATGGCGCTGTATTATCCGAAGCCGACACAATGTCGTTTATAAACACAAATGTTTAATTAAATAGGTCTTTAATACCACTGCCATAAAACGCAATTTGTTCACACGTTCAATTAAAGTGTAGATTTTCATTTTGGGTGTACAAGACACCCCCTTTCTGTCATAAGCATCCAGTGTTTATTGTTTTCAAAATGTTTATTGTGATATATAAACAGCGGTGTTCCAACTAAACATCGTCATCGCAGCCCTATATAGCTATGTTAAGAACATTTTGATAAGCTAATAATAGTAGAAGTGGCATAGTTATTCGCTATGTCTTCAGAAGAAAGAAACAGCGAAGATGAAGAACTCTTCTATCCAATCGTGGATATCCGAGAAGACCTTGCCAACTCTGTATTAACTGGCGAACACAAACCTTTCCAGCCAAACAAACCGGAAGACAGAGCTGAACGCACCGCAAGCCATAGAAAAGTAATGCTAATTTTGTTTATAATTATTATTTCTCTTTATTCTTCATTAATTTAAGTAAAATATTGGAATTGTTACTTCTTGAACTCCATTTGATAATGCCTCAGCAAGGGGAAACATGTCATTTCCATAATATTTGAAACTTCTAAAAAACAGGCATAAGATTTGAAATGTGAATTTGATTGTTTCATTTTATAGTATCTGTATTTTTTTATGGATTACAAACGGACGAAAGATTACAAAAACTCTTCTGATTTTTTTTATTTCTAGGTTGAAAAAATTAATCACAGAAAGGTTATACGAAGGAAATTAGAAGAAGACATTTTTTTATCGGAGGAACTGGATAGAATATCCAAAGCCAAGCAGCTGCAAGTCAGCCAAAGTCTCAGCATGCGCAATGGAAAGCCAGCCAAGAGTTGTAAGAAACCCAAGAAGAATAAAAAGAAAACTAAACCCACGAGGCACAAACATAAAGAAGGGCCGGTTATTGAGAACGGATTTGAATTCTGCTCCCCCAGCCCTAGCCCTAGCAGGGCGGCGGGCCTCAAGCGGGGCAGCCCCACTCCACTGACTGTCGATAAGGTTTTATTCTTCATTAATAAAGAAACCACTTGTATTATATTTTTATTTTAATAATTGCCATGAACTTTTCAGTCGGAAAATGAGTCAGATGATGATATTCCCCTGTCTCGGCTGGAGTCGACCAAACTACAAGTGGCTTCTGAAGGCAGCCAAAGGACCTGCGCCATATCCGCGGACAGAGTCTCCAGCCGAGTGTGAGTACACGCCACTTCGTCAATACATTGCAATGGAAACTTTCTGACATTATAATTGTGACATGAAGTAATAATACACTTTTAGTAATCTGTAATAAAGTGGTACATAATACAAATGACTAAAAGTGTATTATTATTTTATTTAACATTGCAATGTGTTAGCATTTGATTAATTTTATTTTTCAGTGGGAAGGTTAAGAAACTGAGGATCAAGAAGATAGAGAAAGAAGAAAGGCCAGAGTCGGGTTCGGGGTTTGAAGACGCTCCCCAGGACAGGAAGGGTTTCTCTTGCGATGTTTGTTCTAAGGTGGGCTATCATACCTCCTTGTGTATAAAGTAGCCACTCTCAAAACCACTTTATGAGTATTACGGTTGCCTGTAGGTCCTGTCCTCGGCTACCTCCCTGGAGGACCACCAGCGCCTGCACACCGGGGAGAAACCCAACTCCTGCAACATCTGTGGGAAGCGTGAGTACCCTCTGATCCCGCACCTTTAACTCCTTTAATTTAACTCCTGATGGTTTATAACCGCGCGTGTCTCATGCAGTGTTTGCCCGCGAGAGGGATGCGCGGCTGCACATGAACCTGCACCGCGAGGCCTGGAAGTGCGACCGCTGCCAGCGCTGCTTCGTGTCCCCCTCCAAGCTGCGCGAGCACTACAGGTAAAGGGTACTCCCTCTGATCCCCGAGCACCCAGAATCCCCCCTCCGGATACACATTAATGGAGGCAACTTTACAGATCACACACGGGAGACATGCCCTACGAGTGCGACCAGTGCGAGCGCAAGTTTGCCCGAGCCGCGGACTATAGGTGAGTCGCAAACACGGTTGACCTGTGCAATATTTCACCATTCCAGATTACTCTCTTAGCATTTAAAACTTGTTCTATATAATACATTCGTGTTATTAGTAAAACAAAAATTATGCACCACCTGCAACGTGTGTATTTTAAGTTTAAGATAACACAAAAGAGTATTTATAATGTACGAAGTTATTAGGATAAATCCGTGTCCGCCTGCGAGAAGTGCCCCAGCATGCTGGCTATGTAGGCATTCACCCACTTCTCAAACTCTCTCATGGCTTTCTGCACCTGCAATAGTCATTGTGCTTGGTGTTACTTGCTGTCCAGTGTTTCAAGTATTTAGACTCCTAATGGAATCCTACTACTGACTTGGTGGAGTGTGGTCATGGCGCCGGGGGGCGGAGCAGGCAGGCCGCGGTCCCCTGCGGTGGCGCGCAGCCCGCACTGGTGCAGAAAGGCGGCCAGCAGCACGTCCTCCGCGCGGGCGGCCCGCTGCAGGCACAGCCGCGCGCTCGCCCGGGCCAGGCTCGCCAGCACGCTCAGGGTGCACTGCGGGACCTCCTCTGGATTGTGGCGGCAAGAATAACCAATTGAGAGAGAATTTAGAATTGATCAGGAATGAGTAAACAAATCAGTTTATCGTCCTACTTGGAACATACCCGGTCTGTCTTTCCTCAGTGCGAGGAAATAGTTTCTTAGGAGTAATTCTGCATCTGGCTGCAGAAGGACTCTCCAGTCTGCTATGTCCCCGTACAGCTGGCGCAAGTCCCTGCCCGGCCCGCGGGGGGGCTCTGCCGAGTACTGGGCTCGCTGCAGTAGGAAGTCTGCCAGGCGGTCTGTGTCCTCCTCGCTCGCAGGGAACACCATTCCGAATGTGCTGCCACCATATATCAGTTTAGGAGATTAAAGACTCGCGGAGGGAACAGTAGTATGCGAGAAAACCAAACTATCTCACCTGAGCAGAGCCTGCAGCTGCGCCCCGGCCGGCTGCCCGTATCCCCAGAGGGCCCCTGCGCCCTGTGCCCGCACCACTGCCGCTGGGAATTGGTATCTCAGGGAGGGTGATAAGCTAGAATGCATTGTGTAACAAAGGGAACATTTTAAGAAAGAAATGAGGAATTACCGTGCTGTAGTGGGCGCGCCAGCAGGCACACGCCGCCCCCCGCCACGCCCGGCCTTGCAACCCCCTCCCTGCAGAGTGTCACATGAGGCTAAACTGTCTATATTGCTGCTTCACCTTCGCACGCTGAGAGCGGCCATACACACCTTCTGGCGAATAGCACCGCCCTTTGCATGAGCAGGCTGGTGAAGGTGGTGTCGGGGCCCACAGCCAGCACGGACACGGCGCTGTCGACCTCGGAGTCCTGAAATGTTAGCCGGCTGTCTCGTTACACAGGCCGGTCTGTCGGCACGAGCTAGAGAGCAATTTGGCTGTTGATGGGAGGGGACGAACCTGCACACTGGCGAGACTAAGCAGCAGGCCCATGGTGAGGGGCATGAAGGCCCCGCGGGGCAGTGCGTCCCCGGCCAGCTGCCACCCGGCCGCCGCGCAGGCGCTCCACGGACAAGGGCCGGGAGCAGTGGGAGCCGCATGGAATAGGCGAGCGGGGACCGCCTTCTCCAGGGCCCAGGCGGCCAGCTCGAGCCCATGCGCCCCGCCCGCGCTCGCTGTCACATTGTACCTGCGTCCCGGCTCCAGCTTGTCCATCATTTCATCTGGAGGGCATATACCACAAGTTGTACAACTCGCACCTTCGTCTCTGGATCATAGAAGCACTGTTACAAAATGGGATCATCCTGGGTGCGGATATTATCTTACCGTACACCCAGATACCACTCTCCAGGGGCGGCGAGGCCCCCGCGGCCAGGAAGGCTCCCAGGAGCCTAGCCCCGAGGTCGCGGCCCTCGCGCGCCTCCGCCATCTGCGCTCCGCATGCGCTGCACCGAGGGGCTGCGGAACACACAGGGGTTAGGTTAGGCTAGGCCAGGCTAGCCTAGGCTGGGTCAGGGGGGCCCTCTACCTAGGCATACCTGTCCTGGGAATACCGGGGAGGACGAGGCCGGTGTCGAGGCATTCTTCGGTGCACTTCCAAGCTGATTGATTTCTGAAATTAATACAAAAAAATTAAAGTTTTTCAAATCCCTCGCCATCCATGGCCGATAATTAGGAAGGTGAGATCACTCACACATAGGACTGCACCTCGCCTTTCGCCACTAGCAGTAGGCTGCGGTAGCTGGTCAGGGCGCCGTGGGTGGGGGGGGCCCCTGTGAATCGCAGGCGCGCGTGCACCTGCCCCGCGCTGGCCTGCGCCCCTCGCACCTGGCCCACGCACGCGCACAGCACGCCCCGCAGGAGGGCGCGGACCGCCAGCGGCTCGTGGGCCAGCCAGCGCGCAAGGATCTCTACCGTAACATTGCAGGGCGCACGTATTAATACATAGCTACGTAATATATAATCTTGCAAATACGATAGTTGTATACACGTATGTCACCTGACTTGTCCAGCAGGTGGCCGTAATCCAGGTGTACGGGAAGTATGAAAGGCGGAAACCGGCGTTTACTATTGCGCAAGGACCAAACGTGTTTTTGTATCTGTATTTCCAACATTTCCATGTGACCGCGGCTGTCTAAATACTTCACCCATTCGCAAGTCAATAGGTGAGCGGTATCCTGGTCCAACGGCAACTTTTTCATAATCGATATATTCCACTCGATAAAGTACAATTAAAAATGACAATATGACTTTCCCCCCAATTATCAAAATCAAATTTCTGCCTAATGCATAAGCGATTGTTTTGAATATGTTGCGGAACACTTTATTTTTAAATTTCGGTCACTAGTTAAACTGCAAGCTCACAGGTACCTACCTGCCACTTTGAATGGGGTAATTTTTTATAATTAACACTAATGAAAATGTCAGTTTTCCAAAAGTTTTATATTTTATGGGAATGACATGTTTCACCTTGATAATAGCTTTGTTTGCACCCGGGTGCTTTGAATTGAAAATTATTTCTTTCTACTTTCTATAGATATCACATTGGCACTCACCTGGGAGTGAAGCCATTCGGGTGTGCAGAGTGCGGGACACGCTTCACTTCCGCTTCTTCAGCCACGCGCCATGCACTCAACGCACATGCGCGCGGCCCCCGTGCCTTCCCCTGTCCACGCTGTCCCAAGTGCTTCCACACGCAGGCCAGGCTCAACACGCACCTCAAGGTCGGTCTTCTTATTCTCGTATCTATTTCATTATTTATACTAAATACTAGCCCCTTTTCTGTTACATGAAGTTGTTTTCTAGAACCACGAGAACAAGGCTAAGTTCCAGTGCGAGCAGTGTCCGGCATCGCGCTCCTCCGCTGCCGAGCTAGCCAAGCACGTGGCGGTGCACGGCGAGGCCTTCCGCTGCGACACGTGTCACCGCGGCTGCTCCTCGGCCGCCCGCCTGGCTGCGCACGCGGCGCGCCACGAGCTGGCGGGCAAGCCCTACGCCTGCTTCGTGTGCTCCCTGGGCTACCGCTCGCGCCAGAACCTGCGCCGCCACCTCGCCGCGCGCCACCCGCAGGAGGACGTGCCGAGCATCGCTCCGCAGCACCTCTGCACGCTCTGCGGACAGGTTCATTAATAACTATCATCACTGCAGTGCCAATTATTGTTTGTTTAATCGCCCGAAAAATCAATACCCGTCCTACTGTTGCGGATGAGTTAGCAGATTGTCTTTACTGCGTGGCAAAATTGTAAGTTTCGAATGTTACCCAAACATATTCTTAGTTTAGGCCGTATGTCCTGTTTATGACGGTAAACTGTTCTGGGATGATGTTGTCCAGCAATCTCTCCATCTCTTCGGCGGCCTTCCTGCTAATCTCTTCCTGCTGGGGTTTTCTTCTTTAGCATTTTTGCAATTCATCTATTCTCCATTTGCTTCTTCCCCATCTTACTATGTCCTCAACACCACAGACAGACCTTATTGTCTCATTTCTGATCTGATCTCCGAGGGTTTTGCTTGCGACAGAGCGTAGGGTTCGCATTTCTGCTACTCTGAGAAGGTTCTTAGTCCTATTGGTATCATCGGCTCTAAATTCTATCCCATACTTCATGATGGGGCAGACACATGCCTTGTATATCTTGACTTTGCTTTTAGATAGCATGTATTTGCTCTTCCATATGGTGTCGCGCAAGCTGCCAGCCACGGCTATCGCTTTGATGGTTTGTGCTCGCACTTTATGATATAGGTCACTGTAGCTACAGATCTCTATACCTAGGTAAGCGAATCGCATGACTTGCTCAAATATTGTAGTTAAGACACCCAAACATCGCAGTAGTTAATTAGTTGAGACATCCAAACATCGTAATAATTAATTAGTTGGCGTATCAGCTCATGACGATGATTTTGTGTTACACTAAAACTTTTTGAAAATTAAAAAATACAAATGAAAATGTCTGTTTTCTAGAAGTTTCATTATATTTTATGTGATTGACATGTTTAGTCTGTCTGAGGCATTATTAAATGTTGATGATGCCTTAGACAGGCGAAACATGTCATCAACATAAAATGTATAATTATAAAACTTGTTTTTCAAAACAAATGTTTTCATTCTTATTCATTATTTAATATGGAGTTTTACATCATTCAAGAAACAATAAATAATATTAGATAACCTTTTTAAAGGAACGAGTGCTGGTGAAGTGATGTGACCTAATGCCATACTGGAAAGTGAATCCCCTTCCAAACAATGAGTCATTCATTCATTGGATGGATTTTCAAGTAAAACCTTTAGATAGGAATGTATTAAGCCGTTTTCAGTTCAAATCTGTGGGAAAGAATAGTCTGATATTCATCTGGGGTCGGCCCTCCTTGTAAGATTGGATTAATGACAAATATTGGAGTTCCTTTCAGACATCGGATAACTTGTCATATTAATTAGCTTTATTTCAATTTCAGGTTTTCGAGATGAAAGACAAACTCAATCGTCACCTGAAAGACAACCATATTGTTCTTGTCATCGGAGATATTTCCAACCTCCGGCCAGTCAAAGCCGAGGACCTGTCTGAGGACACATTGCGCGCCGGGCCCGGAGTGCCGGCGGCCGGCGGGAACCCGAGCACACCGCTGGAGTTGTGCACTAGCAGCAGCATTGACAAAAGTGAAGGAGTTTCAGTTTCAAATGATATGCGTATGCAACTTGAAAAAGCGAAATTGAGCGACGTAGAGGTAAACTGTAATGTTAAGAATTCAAGTGCCACTAATTCGGATGTAACTGTAGCGAGCAAAGAAGACAAAGAAGCTCCTGCGTGCGGCACTTTAAAAGTTGTTAAAATGGATAAGATTTTAGACAGTTGCAAGAAATCATGGCCCGTCCTTCATGAGCCCATAGGAGTTTCTCTCAGCACTGGAAATGGGGTGAGTATCGCACCTGATATTGTAACCAGCCATCCTCCGCTGTTTGATGCTAAAGATTTATCTTTGGATTCTAAAATTTCCAAATCCATTCCGAGAGTGTTGTATAACGACACGGCTGCTGCCCACCATGACAGGATCTTAAAGCCCACTCTTAAGGATTTCGAAGAACCCAATAAACATTTGGAAACTTTTCCACAAATATCCTCTGGTGTTGAACTTCCGAATCCCTGGTTTTTAGGCAGTAAGCCAATTGATAAGTCGACACACAGAGAAATGCTGCAAAGATACGGGAGCGGGTGGCTACCGGAACAATTGGATTATCAAAGAGAATTGTCTCAAGCGTCTCCCGGCGATAGAAAATATAATTTGAACCTTACAAATCAAGAGCTGAAGAATTATTTGGATCCATTTAATCAGAAACAGAATATCCGGGACTATCAACACACGGGTCGAGATTTCAGCTTGCAGTCTACTTTAGTTCGAGAGTTGTCGAGCGACTTTACCCACCAATTGCACCATTACCCCCACCACTTGGCTCCGAATGCGCCGCATAATTTATTCCGCGACTTCCGACATCTACAACAAAGGATGTTTGGTCAATCTTCCATTCAAAATCATTCTTTGCGATTGCCTTCCATACCCGGCGCACACATGCCTCGGCCTTCAAACCATCAGCACATGGATATGGCTATGAACACATCCTCAACCTTGCGGCAGAGTTATGATGGAATACCAAATGGATTTCCCGGCAACGTTGGAACAGTACAGAACGGGGACCAGCACAAGGAAGGCGGCGGCCAGCCTCTGGAGATGAGGGTTGCGTCATCTTAGTTCTACCTCTTCCACCTCGAAGGAGGGGGGATCTTTGCCATGCTCTCAAATAGTCAATGTCCTTATGTCCATCTCTTCAATGATCAATCAACAGAAATATTGTAGGCATTTGGCATGTTATTTTTAAGAAATTGAATTAAATAAATTATTTTTATACAAAAAGGAATTGTTTATTTCATCATCAGAAAGTTTCAAAAGTGAAATATATTTTAGTAATGTGAACTTCTTAAATCACACAGCACTTTAAATATAGGATTATAGATCTACAATTTAGTTAATTATTGATGAATGAATGCCATTATAAATATTTCTTAAATGACTTAACTAAGAAATTAATTATCTCGGAAGAGCCAGCAACACCCTGGTGAGCCAGGTGGCGCTAAGGATTGTACACTTGCATGAGATGAACCGATGTAGAAAAACACTGGAGGACCACAACATACATTTCGTTATAAAACCGGCCTGTCGAGAGAATAGTGAATAGAACTTAATTACGTGTATAAAACACGAGCTAGATTCAACGCCTATCGCCGCGCAGAGCACACAGGCGCAGTGATATTAATAACGTGAAATCGAATTTGTCCGAAGCGGCCGCAAACCCTTTTAGCGCCGGCACAATATGTCGCGCAAGATTACATTAGCTGTCAATATTTCCCGCGCTCCTAAATGACCGCCGCGCTGTGATTGCGCGGGGCGGCCGCACTTTAAGTTTTTGATTGTTTTTCTCTCGAATTATAATTATGTTATGTACTGTATATACGGCCTGCATTGATTTGTGGTTATGAATATTCGGAAAAATAGGGAAAACGCTGACATGAGAAGTTTGCGATTAATTTCCTCATTATCGAAACATTCGAGGCGTCTTCTTCCGAAAGAAAACTTCCCCAAATGTCTTTGAGTGTGCGACATGCGCGAGTTACTAAAACTTGAAGACGTTGATGCACGGTCAGTTGTTTTAATTGATTAAATTGTTTAAAAAGAGATTTGTCGTTTGGGTACGAACTGATAGAAGAGCCAGCAGAATAAAACTAAATACACTGGCACTCGACAAATATTTTTGTAATGTCCAAAGGTTACGATGGTGCTTTCATAATAAATTATTTGAAAAAATCATCGTCGTTAATGCCGCGAAAGGAGCGAACAAATGCAAGATAACAAACACGCATTGCTTGTCACGCCCGATAAAAAAATGTTTTCCAAGTTTTAGTGGGCGCGAGGAAAATTCGGCCGGTCCTGATGTGTATGGTCCCGCGGGCGGGAAAATTGAATTAAGAACGCTCTCAGCCACCAATCACCGCCATGTTGTGTGCCGCAGTTTGGACATAACTCCATTAGGGGCGGATCGGACTTGGCGAACATCCCGCGGTCCTAATGGGACTCTGGTGCCAACCCTAATGGACGCCGTTCTCCGCTGCACGTCCTTGTAAGTTAATAACGTCCCCGGGATACGTACAGCCTACAGTACCTATAGTTAGGCGGGGCTAGGCGGCCAGCATCTGCTGATGACGTGGATTAGTCAAATCTGGGTATGCTGAGAAGCTCTGGAACCAATAGGTCTATTTGTTCCTGATGTTCTAAAGTTTGATGTTATAATCCGATGGCCAATTTAAAAAAATGCCTATGTCGCATTTTGTCTGTTTTGAGTTACTAAGCCTATATCGAATTTTTTAAATAAATCACTGCTGCCTAAAAAAATTTAAATACTTTATTTTTATTTATTTAAAATACACAAGTCCGGCAACTTTTTTCCTAAAAAATACCCAAGTCCGGAGAATTTATTGCAAAAATACCCAAGTGGCGTCCCAGAAATCATTTACAACAATCGAATGAGCCAAGGAAGAAAGGATATTATTGTAGATCAGCTGGATTTTATAAGCATTCATCATTATGAAATAAATGAACAAAAAAGGAAAACTCATGTTTTTTTTTTGACTAATTGAGCAATTGTAAAAAACCAAAGAAGTCTGACACTTTTTATCGATATAGTTTGACTTCCAAAATAATACTCGTATCCCACTGCTCTTACTTGTATTAACATTGTCGTCGCCAATGATGGCTTTATAATGTCGCCATTCACAATTAAACTGAAAAGAAAGGAATAACGTATAATATACTTGTACGAGTATAGGTAAATATAGGTATAGAACATCACAAATGTGCTGAACCGAAGTTAAACTAGATTCGAATAAGGAATTACAATAATTGAACAAAATGAAGTAATAGGTAGGTACCTATACGATAAACTAACTAACCATGCACACAATTATTACAATAACAACTGACCAGACTAAATATACGAGAAAAATAAAGTAAGGAAATTATGGTCTCATCCACGCCGAAAAGTTGCTCCGTTCAAATGGAAAACATCAATGTCTCCAAAATGCTTATTGCAGTTGTCACAAATTCGATACATTGCCGCGCTTTGAGCGTAGTTAGTTCGATAAACAGGAAGATGGAAAACTTGGCAAGGATTTTTCAACCACGTTCCGTAATATTTTGTACTTTTGTATTTTGTTAATAAGGGTAACCTGGAGGTCTACACGTCATCTTTTTTATTATAATATTTTTAAGCCTTTAAATAATATTCCAGAGGCAAAATGAATACATAAATTTGATCTCGAAAGTCCATAATAGGACTTCGTCATTTTTTTTAAAATGGACCATCCAATCGTTATTTAATGTTAATCTGCTTTATGTCAGGTGTGAGTCTACTCTACAGTCAAACTAACTAACTAACCATCACGCCGTGTCACAACACAAGCCCGTTTAGGCAGAAAGACTGACACTCATACCTACATCCTCTTCACATGGTCGTCATTTAATTTTTGATTGATTTGATCGTGCCACGTTTTCCTCGGTCTTCCTCAATTTCTCGTCCCGTTTATATCGTTAAAATATTCATTCATTCTTTCCATGTGTTGATAAGCATCATTTTGTTCAAAACACTTTCGTTCGCACTGCGTTCACTTCTTTGATTTGAATTTGACACTCTAACACGTTCAGATTTAACATTCGTCTAGGAGATCTCGTTTCTACTGCATTTATTATACTTCCATCCTTATTTTGCCAGTTCCATGCTTCACATTCAAATATAAGGGTTGATACAAGAATACCATTGTGCACTCAGATCTTTTTGATATATTTTTGTTTGTGATGACAATTTTAAGTGCATCATTCATTTCGTTGCCTGCCCCAACTCTTGTTTCAATATCCCTCTTCACTCGTTCATCCTTTGTAAACATACTTCGAAAATATACAAATTCATCCAATTGTTACCATCCACATTAATGTAGCAGACTGTCGTGTTGACTTAACTAACTAACAAACCATCACGCCGTTTCTAGCGTTGGCAGAGAGGATGGACCGCCACACTATTCTATCCTGACATAACTTTCGCGCCTTCTCCACATTTCGCCTACTAAGACCCAGGAACCAATCAGATGGTTTTGAAGTGAATAAACTTATATAATATTAAATATAAACTATTAGGTAGGTACTAGCGAACCCGACAGACTTTGGCTTGCCTGCTATTAGCTGGTTCAGCAAATGGTTTTTCGATATTCGAATTTTAGATAAACTGTATCTTGGATCTTGGATCTCTTGTATATTGTCTTTTCGGGAGTACCAGCCCGAAGGCTATTGCTCCCCGCGTGTTGGACATTTCTTTCTTGGAGATGAAGTTGGATATTGTTGGATGGTGAGGATGTAGTTGGTTGTGTCCGACATTTGGACCCGACTACCCGGGCAGGGAGGAGTGTGGAGGGGTTGCGGATGACCCTGGAAAGGGGCCGAGGTCTTGGGGGAGATCGAGGAACGGTGACAGGGAGTGCCTTGGGTGGGGGCCGCTTGGTCCTGGATATGGAACCAAGTGGGACCAGAGTGGCCTTGGGTGGGGACCGATATGGCAATGGGGTTGAGATACAGGTGGGATAAGGATGGTGGAAAGGAAAGGTTTAGGCATGAAGCGTTGGAGTAAACATCGGGTCGGCAGCGATGGCGGCGGCGCACTGACGTCGAATTCGACAATTTAGGTGGAAAAACATAATTTGATGTCTAAATACATTTTTTTAAATAATAAAAGCAGTTCTAAAATATTACAGTTTATTTTATTCAAATATTATTTATGAAAAATACTATATCAAAACATTAAAAAAGGTATTATATGAAATACGAACGTAAACAAAATGGGCAATTTATATAAGAAAAAAATGTGATAGGAAAAATGCATTTTATAAACAAATTATTTTCATTAAATCGCCTCTGTATCACTGTCCTCATAATCGTGCACTGGTATTAATTGTGGTAGGCTTAACAAATTTAAAACTTCTTTTGAATGAGGACCACTTTTCCTACGCGGAAGTTTCCGAAAACTTGAAATTACGGGATCAGATGAAACTAATAACCTATTTATTAGGTCCGTATTAGTGTTTATTCTCGAGGTCTTTCTTGTGTGGAATTTCCTAAATGTCTTCCAATCTTTCTGCCGTATTTCTTGTACGTCCTTTGACAACAGTTTCAGTAACTATCGTAGATTCTTCTCTTTCCGGATAGCACCCTTGTTTAGCCTTCAATATTGAGTAAATGTTTGCTCGGGTAAATGTTTGCATTTCGTTTTTTAGCATCTCTTTGTAATGTCGTGTATTGTTCTTTTGTTAGCTTCAAATCAATAATCAACGCTAAAGCTTCTTCTGCAGTATATGGTTTTAAGACAACATTCGGCGTTAATGATTTCTTAATTTTTCCTAGTCTCTTTGGAGTAACATTTGTCGCCATTTTGACAACGCCTGCACTCATTCCATTTCCAGACTTGCGTAAGCTTAATTGCATTGCATACGACAGTTCTTGTGCTGTTCTTTTTTCAACAAGATCTGCTACTTTTCTTCGTTTCATTTTCAAACTGCTAGCATCAAACATTTTTTTAGGACGTCCACGAGAGGTTGAAGGTATTGCCGACGAAATTTCTTGATATGAAGACATCTCAATTATTTTATCAAGCCAGCTTGAATATTTCTTAGTAAATACCGGAAGAAAATATTTACTTTCTTTCCATTTAAATAATATTTTTTGAACAGTCCATTTAATTTGAGACAAAATACTCTGCTCAAAGTTTTCGGAACATGTAGCGTACTCTAATTTTGTTTTTATGTAATTTATTAAATATTTGACACATTTATTAGGTGCCTGTTGTAAAAAATTGCCATTTTTAACTCTAAAAATAGCTCCATGCGAGTTATATTATCTTCCGCTCGAACGACCCAAACTGGGACCTGCAGAGACAAAATATAAAATCAATTATAATGTATGAAGAAAGGGTTGTAAAGGGTTATGATTTTAATGTTACTTTATAGTAGATAGTACAAAGAATACATATATAACAATTTTATCGTGGTTAAGTCCAAGTTATCGCGGAAAAAGGTCCAAAAATCAAAGATTTTATACATATTATTTAACCGTCTACTTTAAATGATAAAATTGTAAATCAAAACTAAATAAATAAATAAAAAATAACTAACTATCACGCCATTTCCCCGGAGGGGTAGGCAGAGGATGGATCGCCACAATGGCCTGTCCTGGCATACCTCTCGGGCTTCCTCTACATTCATACATCGTACCATACACGCACGTCGATTATTCCGACTTCGAATGTGGCCGCCTTTTAGTAATTGATTAATTTGGTCATGCCATGTTTTCCTCGGTCGTCCTCGGCTTCTTTTCCCACTCATGCTGCTTGTGTACAACTTTTTAACCATTCTACTCTCATCCATTCATTCCATATGTCCAAACCATCTCAGGGATCCTTCTTTAATTTTATTCATGATACAGTCATCTGCCTTACATTTCTTTCTTATTTCATCGTTCGGTATTCTATCATACAACGTTTTCCAGCACATTCTTCTTAGTGATCTCATTTCTACGGCGTTTATCCTGCTTTCATCCTTATTTTGCCAGCTCCAAGCTTTACTTCCATACATAAACTAAATAAATATATAATAAAATAGTACACACCTACCTTCAACAACTTTATTCATTTTGAAAATTTCAGCTTTTTTCACACAGAACTAAAAAAACGACTTGTCACTTCGAAGAAATGTACGCCATTGAATTGAAATTTGGATGATCGGCGAAACAATGCGCATGGTTGCCACTGTTTACAACGTTGCCAATTATTACAGACGCTAGTTTAATGTTTTCTGTGTTTTGATTTTTAATTTCTGACAGTTCTTAATAAAGACAATACTTTTTCTAAATTAAAAAAATCATTGGGAAATATTTTCTTCTCCATACATTTCCAATTTCGACGTCCGTGCGGCGCCGGCGGGGCAGGAGGAGGCGGCAGGAGAAGCGAGGGATGGCCAGCAGACTTGGAGATGGCAGCGGGTCAGGAAGATGGTAGCAACGGCAAAATGGAGAGTGAGCGGTTACGATGGTCAGGAACTGTGGCGGCGGCACCGGAGGTAAAAGTCTATTAAGGCAGAGGTTGTCATTTTAATTGGCTGGCGTGCAGAGCGATGTACAATTTGAGTATGAGAGTGTGCACTAATAAAATACAATAAACCACTCATGATGATGCATATACTTGTATAGGGAGTTGTTTCTAATCTTAAAGGATTGCCAAAATGCAGAAATAAAAATTTTTTGTGAGAAGCTTCAAATGGCAGCCGCCTGTGGGCGCCATTTTAAACAACTATAAACTGTATACGAAATGACATATGGCATTGAGTTTGACATTTCAAAAGGTTTCTTTTGTTTTTATCTTAATGTGAGTTGATGAACAATGTTGCATTGCACACTTTAATAAAAACGCAATATACAAATATAGGTACCTAATATATAAAAAATAAGTGAAAATAAAAAGTTGCACGTGAGATTGGTTGTCATTTAATGCACATGTACCTACCTATATAATTGAAATTGATGGAAGAAGATCATGTAAGATATTCACTTCAACACTGCACCTTACCCATTTGCACTCTGTGTGTGTTTAAGTCATTCCATTTATGATTTAAAACGTTATTTCAATATGTTTTGTCGGTGAATAATACACTCAATACGCACGTAATTGTGGTACATGCCATATATGAAATATCGAAACAAAGTGAACAGAATCAGTGCAGCGTGGCGTAGATTTAAATTTGCGCATGCTAAAACACATCAGCGCCATCTACGGTAAACAAACATAACTATGAATTACGCTCACTTACCGGGCCCAATTGCTAATCTAAACCATCCTGAGCTATCTCTAGACGAGAGATTGAGGTACTCGTGGCAGTTCTCGTCTCTATCCCACGCCATTTCTTTTTGTAATGTTGGGGACCTTCTAATAGGTACATGGGTTTCTCATAACCCATTTCATTATATTAATCAGGGGATATTTCGAGAACTCAGCCCTGCTGGGAGGTGTTCGTTTGGTTGTTTATTTATAGATATCTTTGACAGCGCCAGCATAGATTGTTTTACTACCGGCATCCAGAACCAACCGGGCTCTGGTGACACCGGTGTGAAGAGCAATCAGAACACGATCACCTCGAAAGTCGTTATCTAGAATCAAAATACTGATGGTATTGGTGAGTTTTATGTCTTCCTCCAGTGGAATCATCTCGTAGGTGCCTGTTCTCAATAGATGCCCTAAACTTTAGTTTTGTAAATAAAGTATTTTGATTTAATTGAATCGTTTTTTCAATAAACATATTTCCCAACCGATTTTTATTCTCCCATAGAGTTTACTTCAAATGGACCAACGAGTTTGACTGATTAATACGAATGAAAACGTCCGTTTTCTATAAGTTTTATTATATTTTATGGGGATGACATGTTTCGCCCTTCTAAGGCATTATCAAATGTAGCGAAATTTCAGCTCACTAATAAAGCCACATCAATTTTCGTTTATTACCATATTCTGCTCCATTTACTAGTGTATATAAACAGCAACGAGTTATTATTATTAACGAGAATTATTAACGAGAATTATTTAATATGTATTATAGTTTTACATCACTGTTCAAGAAACAATAAATTCAAGTAGCAAATAATAAATATCACTAACCAGAAGTATTATATAATATAATACATCGCGGTTGATGGAACTTGGATCTTCTGGCTTACAGAGGTTCAGCTAAGTTCAAATGATTTTGTCTCAGAAAAGTTATTGTAAGGTCGCCTTGTAGTGCAATATATAATATTTAGTTAAGAGTGAAATCGAACAAGTTATAATAGTTTTTATAAACGATTGAATCAACATAAGTATAAGTATCGATAAAAATCAAAAATTCTAAAATATAAGTATGTTTCTCTCTGATCAAAAGTTCCGCGTGTATATCACTTCGAGCGCCCTTTTGTTACGTGGATCATACATACCTATTAGATTCTCCGCCGTGAGGGGGTTAGAGACCCCTACAACCCCCCGAACCTCCCATTCCGCTGACCACCCGGGATAGTATAAATACGGTGCGCCGCGAGCAGTCGGCACCAGTCCACCGCTGCCCCCCGAGGAGTCTCAAGCATCCCAAGCTCCATCTCAGGTGAGTCCCTCTACGGTCTAAAGTGGACGTGACACATCGCATTGCTATATTATTCGCGAACTTTTGAATCGGTTGCAGATAATGTTCGGAGTAAGCAAGTCCGCGGTGAGCGCCGCCGTGTGCGCCGCGCTGGTGGCCCTTCTGATCCTGAGCCTCGTGTCCGGCGGGGACGCCACTTACAGGAAGCCCCCTTTCAACGGATCCATTTTCGGCAAGAGAGGCAACCCCTCAGGTGAGTCTTCGACTAGACGCCCAGCCCCCGATGTATCAAACGCAACACAAGTACAGTAATCTACTCTAATTGTTTCAGATTACGAATCTGCGGGCAAAGCTCTTTCGGCCATGTGCGAGATCGCTAACGAGGCCTGCCAGTCTTGGTTCCCTGTCCAAGAAAATAAGTAGACAAATCGACAACTCGCCCGTCTCGTTGTTTTAAAATTGTTACCCGTTTTAAAGTCAAACCCATGAAAAGTTATATCAAAAACACCTAAATAATTACACCACTTGCAAATAACCATGTGAAATTAGTTTTATTGGTGCTCGTAATTTTGGTTCACGGGCATTATAATTTTGCAATACAAGTCCTTGAGTTGTTTAAAACGGGCATAATTTTAAGATGGCGGAACAATTTGAAATTTGACAGTTCTAGATCAACGAGGATATAAAAATGAAAGCATAAGTAATGGCTGATTTGACAATATTTCCGGTTTTTTTCTTAGTGTATAAAAATAAGATTCCTTTAATAAAAGCATCAGCATTTTAATTTCAAAGTGGCTGGAAAACATAAATTTAAAACAATAAGATTAAACTCCGCTGTCCTTAATGTAACTCTCAATGTATTCTCCTTTCTGTAGAATTAACCTATAAGTGAATATGTAATAAACGGCTAATGTTTTAATAAACTGATATATTGCAATGTATGTATTTCCTTTTATTTTTGCCTTTCATTTAGTATGATGGGTGTGCATGACACAATGTATGAATGTTGAGGAAGCGGGAGAAGTATGCCAGGAAAGAACAGTGTAACCATTCTTTCTGCCCACCTCTTCGGAGAGACGGCAAGATGGTTAGTAAGTAATAAGGTTTGAATCTTCCCTATCATTATTAATATAAAATCCACGGATTTGTAAAATCCTAATCAATGTTAAGCTTGTGAAAATGTGTCTGTAGATTTTCACCGATGTAAGAATTACGTTTTCTAGTTTGTCGGGAATATCCACGTCTCTTGACACACAGAGGTGAGGGTGCATTATCAATCACACACATAAACTATCACAAAGATGGAGTCTACAACAATACCGAGATCCCAGAAGATATAAATTGACATTTGAAGTCGAAGAGATAGTAAAATCGTATATGTCCTACCTGGTTAGCATTGTAAAAATACATTTTGAATAAAACTTGGATTGAACGTTTTTTTTATAAATAAAATAAATGAGCATGACAGAGTAAGAAATGAATTATAGAATCGCAGGTTTTAAAATATACAGTTCACTAGATAGCGAGGAGAGAGTATGCTGACACTCCTCTACACCATATCCGCACACCGGGACACTCTTCATAATAGCAATTTGCTGTACACACTGGGAGGAGCAATTATCCAAATTACGCTAGTGGATCAGTGTGGATCATGTTCCCAACTAAGGAAGATTCTACATAACACTAATCTTGTGTTTGAATACATATTTATCCTTTATAAAGTCAGAATTCAGTGCAGTGTTTTTACAGAGCGAGGAGAATAATATAATCATTCCGCACTCCGCACAGTGAAACTACTCTTTAGAACGACTGACGTATCTAATAAGTAAGCTGTCGTGAAAATTATTGTTATTAAAAAATACATCCTCATCCCTGTACGGTGGACTTAATTACCAATTGGCATATCTAGAGCCCGTCTCCCGCACACTGGAGGAGTCTAGACTAGTTAAGCGCTTCAATCTCAAGAGGCTGTGGACTTGGATCTTCTGGATTACAGAGGTTCAGCTCTTGCGGCTATTCATCTTGCATCTGATGGGAACATTGCTCGTGCACTCATTTAAAGAAAGTAATAATTTTTTCGAAACAAAAAAAACTATGTATTTAATGAAGAGCTCCCGTTCTCAATAACTAAAATCGCGAGCCAAATAATTGTTAGGACATCCAGAAGGCACACCCGTATGTCTGTACTGTCGGTGTATGGGAGGGAAACATAATATGTATATCTTTTATGTTATTCATTTCATTCATTTTATGTACGTCAATAAATAAAGTAATTTGTTGTTGTTGTGATTTTAGGTTTATTTGGTTTTTATTCTAGTTGCGCCGCATGTCATAGACGGGACACACACTGCTATGTATTTGCAGCTATTATAAACATATTGAAAATAATATTAATTTTTGATTACAACTTCATAACCAATACTCGTGCAATGCCGATTTCAATTAGGAGACAGGAGGGGAATTAATATTATAAATAGGCAAGTTAATAATATCTGAAATAATTTTAATACCACTAGAGAGGGGCCAAGTGATAACAACATACATTCGGCAAGCAGAATCTTCCTTCCGATTCTCGCACCGTTGAGGAATATTGCTTATGAAGCTCGCAGTCGCAGTCAGTCCAGTGGCTACTGGCTGGGGTCCGTCAGCATCATGATGAGCTGGCGCTGGGCGACCTTGCAGTGGCCGTGTTTCTTGAGCAGCTGCCGGCTGGTGGTCTTGAAAGGGCAACTCCGGCAGCAGTAGTAGGTGGCCACCGAGCTGCTGCTGTGCGCTTCGTAAGTGTGGTAGCTCTTAGGCAGCCCTGCGCCTGCAACCAGCTTGCGTTCTTTATGTCATAGAATCATTAATGGGGAGGAGAGAATACGTAGAACACAACGGGATATACTCGCCAACGTGGGGCTTGGTTTTCTGGGCTGCGTGGTGCTTGGTGATGTGGCGGTTCATCTGGGGGGTAAAGAGGTAAAGATTAGTGACACGATCGAGCGCAAGAAGTAACAGAGTGGCTAGCAGAGGAGCAAGGGACCTGCAGGCGGGTGAAGGCCTTGTAGCTGCAGTGGTCGCAGTGCTCCACAAACTGCGTGACCTCCGCTTCTTCTCCGGCCTCTCCGCTCCCCCCTTTCTCGGGCGCCCCCCGGGGGGAAGTGGTGGAGGGGGGCCAAGCGAGTTTCCGGTAGCGTCCGCTGCCCAGTCCCGGGTGGCTGGCCTGCAACACAATGGACACGGGCGCTCTCACTCTGACTGATTCATGTGGCATGTGGCATGTGACACAAGGAGGTCTAAATCTATATTGACTATTCACCTTGTGTTTGGTGAGGTCCTTGATGGCATTGCACTTGAAGTCGCAGACCTTGCAGCTGTAGAGGAACGGCTTGAAGTTAGGGGACTCCAGCACGGCCGGGGGCAGGTGAAACTCCCCTCGTTTCCGTCTCCTGGACAACAAACACTGTTTCATGAAGTTGGAAAGGCAAAGATATTTCTTGGACGAGAGTTAATCTTCTTGCGGATACTTACCCGCGTCGCTGCAGCAGCAGTGAGGGATGCTGGGGCGTGGGCTGCAGGGGGGGCTGTGCGGCTGTGAAGTACACCAGCGGCACCTGATCCCGCTCCACCACTCGCACATACTGCATGTCTGAAACCATTTACCATAGTACAGTACCAGTGTCAGAAGTGTTGAGGGTACACATTCTCTTCCGAGAACAAAACCAAGTCTGAGAGTAGAGCGAGGAAACTCACTGGGGGGCGCGGGTCCGGAGTGGCGGTGGACTGTGACGCCACTCTCCTCCTCCACGGAGAGCTCCTGGTGCTCATCGGTTTCCTGAAACACAGTTCCTATAATGTTCTTCTACTCTGCGGAGTGAGATAACGGTAGTTGAGCCAAGAGCTATTTACCGCAAGGAAATGGACGCCGTGCTGGTTTGCCCCTTCAGTTGCCACCTCTTCCTCCTCGCCAGCGTCCACCCGCAACACGCGGCACTGCCCGCTGCCGTCGTCCTCATAGCTGACAAGGATAACATTACAAACTTTCAAGGAAACATCCGTGTACTATAGAAAAGAATAAGACTCCAGCAGACAGAGAGCAAGGAAATGTACAAATGAAAAGGAAAACTCACCGAATCAGTCGGAAATTCATCAGGTCTATCTCCACCACAGGTTCTCCGGCTGTTTCCCCATCACCAGCACCGCCTCCGGTCCTCAGCGCCACCCCATCGTCATTCACAATCTGGATGTAATGCTGGAATGGAAACTATTGTAAGATGTTGGTAGGAAATAGGTCGAGTAGAGAAATACTTATACAGGCGGTGAAAGACATTGATAGCAGTTCAGAAGGGTTGGTTCATTCAGTTGCGGCATGCATACACGCAATTCACGGCTTCCTGAGCACTCGGAGATCCCCACCTGCTCGGCCTGGCGTGATTGCCGTACGATTTCCGCAATCTTGTCTTCGAGCGCCGCATCATCCGCCGCCAGCGTGATGGTCCGCGTCATCTCACCGCCCTCCCCCGTTGCGTCCGACTTGTGCCAAGTCACACTCCCATCTCCTGCAATCATTCCCTATTTATTAATACCCGCCAAGGAGAGATACAACTGCTGGTTGGTGTTTGGTGAAATATGTTTATATTATAGGAACACTCGCCATTTTTTTCTTCTACAAGATCTGCGTTCTCTTCGGCATCTCCTTCTTGAAGGATTAGGAGATCATTGTCGCCACTCTCCGTAGCTTCCACTGTTTCAGACATGGCTGCATTTACTGGCACTCTTAAACCTAAAAGAACATTTTATATTATAAATTCGCGTTTTCATTGACAAACGATTATATTCTCCAACCAAAAACCTTTGAAATGTTATAGGAATTTAAAAAAATATAGCGAGCTGAAACAGTATGGAAGAAATTGTTTACAATTATTGAGAAAAGTACAATAATAATTACTCTAGCATAAAATTCACAAAATAAACAAAGCGATAGGGTTCTTCTGGCAGGCGGCTCCTGGGATATTTTACGATTGTCACGGAAGTACGCCAGCTTCGGTATTGAAAACCGAAATTGAAGAATTTTATTACCGAGTTATTTCAATAAAAACATAAATGTTTACCTTTTTAACTGATTTGTATATTAATTCCCCAGCCGACAACAAAAATAAACGTCAAAAATGAATGAAGGTTAAAAGTTATGTGCTGCCAGAAATATAATAATGGCGGACGAAATCTAATCCGTAACAGGGCAACAATGTGTTGATAGCCGTTCAGACATCTTCACTTCTAGCCGCCGCGCCGTAACATACTTTGTTCATCAAAAATGTGATCAAACTGTTAGGCAAAGCCGATGTAGTTAATATCCGATAAGAATGTAATACTTTATAGCTTTAGCCAAGTATACATTGCCGCGTTAGCGTAACTCGGTCATCGAAGTAAACCAATATTTAATCATTTTATTGTTCTAAAAGTAAGAATTACTGTGTAGAGAATTAAAAACCATAAACGTATTTCAAGAGATACAATAGGGAAGAGACTAATTAAACGTTTATTTAAATTCTTTAAACCGATTTAACGAAATTACATCATGTGACTGTGTATTTCGGGCGGCCAAAATTGTGACAAATCGGGGTTAGTAGGTTTATAATTAATACGATAGAAAATATCTGTTTTCTAGAAATTTTAGGAAATATTATGGGAACTATATGTTTCGTCTAGTTATGGCATTATCAAATGTTAATAATCTTATTTTTGATAATGTCTTAACTAGGCAAATATGTTATTCCTGTAAAATATAATAAAATTTATAGAAAATAGAGGTTTTCATTCCTAAATTATTTAGTCAAAATATGACATATTTTTATTTGAATTAATATAAAAAAATGTTAAAAATTAATTAATTTGATGTTTACATACTGGTAGTAAAATTAATTTAAGTACTTAAATTAACATTTAACTTTACTCAATTAAGTATCGGTTTTAATATAACAGTATTTAAAGATATAGCAGAAAAATAAGCAGTTTAGATTCGTTATCACAAAATTTGTGATCAAATGAAAACATTACATTATTTCATATTGTTTGAATCATTGATCATTAAAACCGTGATTAGTGACTATAAAACAACAAAGTGTTTGCGAAATTTGGATTTAACTGTTACGTTATAGTAATTTCAATACTATCCGCAGAAACTTTTATTTCTATTTGTGAAGATAATTTTAATATATTTTGATCATATTTCTGTATCTCATTTGTATGGACATAGAGCTTCGATTAAACCACCTAAAACTTTTTAAATTATCAAATAGATTGATAATAATATACGAGTACGAGATATGTTTAGTCAGATACAAATGGGAACGTTTTTAAAAATATATCAAAAGAGAATTACCGCGTGGAAATATTATTTAACTAGAGATAATCTTCGTATATAATTTTAAAAAGTGGAAGAAAAATATAATGTTGAACTCTTGAATATCATATTTGGAGATCCGTAATACGAATGCGAGAATTTGAACGCGCAAATGTCGGATTAAACGGTGTGCGAATGAAAGACTCCGGATAATCGGGACCGCCGTTAATGTTATCGAGACCTCGTATCCTTGTAGCCGCTCGTTAAAGTGGAACGCGAATACGTGCGCTCTGCAGTCGTATTTCGCAACTAAAACTGACGTTTGTCTCGCCACAACACCTAACACCAGATCGATCTAATTTTTTCCGATTATCTTGTACCAAAAATCCACAAATGCCGCAGTGACCACTCCAAAATGAAACTAGAATAAGTTTCTGTTATTTAGTCGTGAATTGGAAGCGCTCAGTGCACATCGCCGCTAAATGTTTGGAAAGGCACCGCTCGCTGTAAAAGTTTCAACCGTGATTATTTAGTATTTTTGTTCGACCATGGCTGATGTCGGCGACACCAGTGCGGCGGAGAAGCATGGCAGCAAGCTGGCGCCCGCGTGCGACAGCCCCGTGACGGACCCCGGCTCGGCCTCCAAGAGCATGGACGGCTCGGCCGCCTTCGCCGGCAGGAACAAGATGGACAAGTCCGGCGCCCTGAAGAAGGCCGCGCGCTACCGCAGCCGTTCGCTGTCCGCTTCCTCCGCCGACTCCTACAGCTCGGCCTCCTACACCGGTGGGTGTCTTGTATTACATTATAATTGTCTCCTTGGAGATCTAGGCGGCCTGGGCCGTTAGACCTCCTGGTCCGCAGGACGGTGCTGCATATAAAGTAATTATTGCATTCTTGTCGCTGTTGTACCAACTCTTGTCTCCTCCTTGCACCACCGAGTAAATCTATAGTAGGTGGTGGGTACCATTGTCTCTCCACTTCGGCTTCCTATTAATAGACCTAATTGATATTCACTCGAGTCTAATTGGTATCGTACCCCACCCGATGGAGCACTTTGCCTCTCCATTACTTCTTCTCTAAAATCGGAATGTTGAAAAGTGTACGACCAATTAGCGCACAAAGATAAATGAATCTCTCCGTGCAGCCAGAGTATCGTCTTCCGGGCCGGGCGCCCCTGGCCCCGAGTCATTAATTCAATTAAATCTCCGCGTATTGTTGGGGATTTTTTTACAGCAGAATCATCCGCCATTACCTATAATCGTGTTGGAACTTCCGCCACGACCGCGCTAGTCTGGGGGGAGGGGAGGGGAGGGGAGGTCCATCATCATCATTATGTGATTATCTCTGCGCGGCACGTGACGGGCAGTGGACAGAGCCAACGGCCGGCCCGCGAGCCGATACGGTCTCCTCTACCTCCTCTACTCATCTTCACCATCGTCAAAATGGGTCGTCGTTGTTTAAAAGCGATCTCGCGGCTACGCAGGATCGTTTCATTAGTGGAAATAAATTGACTCGAGCTTGATTCATCGGTCACCCCCCTCGCCCCTCCCCCGTACACACGAGTAATAACTCGCTCAAGTCATTTGCGGTTTGAGATATTAAGTCGTCATTACGTCAGAGCGCGATAGTTCCGAGGCGTTTCACGTGACCAGCTGCCACTGTACTGTACGTACGTGTATGTACGCTCCCAGCACTCGGCCTAGGCCCGCCAATCTAATCCCTCCGGCGTGAGTTGCCTTTTACATCGAATATCCGCGAGCCTACCTGCGCTGCGTTATCTCAAACGAGCGCGGAGGAATTATTGCAAACGAAACGGAATGGGCTCAACCGAGGCCGCCCGCCCCGCAGCCTGCATCGCCCGTCCGATGATGTTTATATTACATTACGTTATAGCTCGGCTATCGCTGTCGCTGCACTCCATACTATTTTAATTGCAACAGCCAACCAGCACCGGCACGACCTACATACTTGCTAGAGGGCGCCCGGACCGCTTCATCTTCCTAGGCGGACTCTTGTTTATCATCGCTGCCGAGTATCATGCGCTCGCCTAACAACCTCGATAAGGTAATCCGGCCCTGTTGCGACCCGAGGCACAAGTCCCCGGCGGCAGGTGTGCGGCCGGCGAGATAAGGTGATCCTAAAAGTGTCGGATGGTCGAGGGCGGGGACTGCCCGCTGCTGTAGCACCGTCAAACATCGTCTCATTATAGAATGTCTCGTGTCGAATAGAGTGGATCGCGAGGCAAGAAGGATCGCGAGGAGAAGGAAGGGCACGGGCAGCACTCGAGTTGAAGAGTGCCGGAGGAGTGGGTGCCGATGTAATAATAGTTTGACATTCGGCCGCCCGCCGGCGCTGGGCCGTTGCGCAACCGGCGGCGTCCCGTCCTACTCCGCCGGCAGTGCCGTCCGCCGTGGTTATACTACACGTGAGGTGTTCCATCTGCTGTGTTAACTTTCTGGTCGTGTAATATTACATTACGTCTCGTGTTTGTCTCCTTCGCTCGGCCCGGAGCGATGTACCGGGAAGAGTGCCTCCTTGTCTCAGGTCGGGGTTAATATCCGCGATTCCCAAACGTTTCCGCACTCCTCGCACGTTGTCTCGCGGCTCGAGCTGCGAGCAAACACGGCGCGGCGGAGCGGAGTGTCGGCCAATATTTGCCCGAGATACGGCGCGACCACCGTCTGACGGCACTGGTCGCCAGCCGTCACAATAACTATTGTACATACCTATTATACGTACCGCCACACATCGCGCTACATTAGTCGCCGTCGCCGTCGTTTTGTCGACTCGATTGACTATTCGCTTTATTGAACATTGACACAACCTCGAGAACGTTAAACAAATGTTCTAGTTTTCCTTACAAATTTCGTGAAATTTGAAAACAAGACTCTGAGTGTTATTTGTGAAGCCCGAGTGAGCAGCACCGCACGAGATGTCCCACAGGTGTAAGTGTGTGTATGCGTGCGTGTGTGTGTGTGCATGTGTGTGTGAGCGGGGGAATCGTGTCACGGCCGCCGCAGGGACGGAGGCTCCCGCTGTGATGATGGCGTGTGGCGCTAGTCCCATGTAATACGGTCTCGGCTCGGCTCCTTGTTCGTAATAATCTGTCTCGGCTCACATTGAAATTGGAGGTTTCAAGAGCGAGAGTGTTGCAGGGTCGAGCTCCTCGGAGGACGAGGTCCCCCCGCGGGAGAAGGCCCAGAAGGCGAGCTCGGGCTTCTCGGACTTCTGCGTGAGGAACATCGGGCAGCACGCCTTCGGCCGGCGGGAGATCGAGATCGCGGAGCAGGAGATGCCGGGCATCGTGGCCCTGCGCACGCGCGCCAGCGAGGACAAGCCGCTCAAGAACGCCAAGGTCAGTCCTGTCCAGTCTCTGCACAGGTACAAGTACAAGTACAAGTGATGTCGTATGTAACGGTGTCGTGCGCACTCCCGCAGATAGTGGGCTGCACGCACATCAACGCGCAGACGGCGGTGCTGATCGAGACGCTGGCGGCGCTGGGCGCGCAGGTGCGCTGGGCCGCCTGCAACATCTACTCCACGCAGAACGAGGTCGCCGCCGCCCTCGCTGAAGCCGGTGAGTATCGCTCGCGCGCATCGGTCTGGGGGTCATCGGACCTTCTCGACTCTGCTGCTGCGCTGCTAACTCGTGTGTCGCTTCCGCAGGCTACAGCATATTCGCCTGGAGAGGGGAGACGGAGGAGGACTTCTGGTGGTGCATCGACCGCTGCATGGCCGCGGAGGGCTGGCAGCCCAACATGATCCTGGACGACGGGGGCGATGCCACGCACCTCATGCTCAAGAAGCACCCCGCCGCCTTCAAGGCCATCAAAGGTTTGTCTTGTCGCCTTGTTTCAATAGCAAATAATCAACGGTCAGTTGTCCTTAAGTACTGGAGTATCACGTGCGTATTGCAGGCATCGTGGAGGAGAGCGTGACGGGCGTGCACCGGCTGTACCAGCTGAGCAAGGCCGGCAAGCTGTGCGTGCCCGCCATGAATGTCAACGACTCCGTCACCAAGACCAAGTTCGACAACCTCTACTCCTGTCGGTAAGATCTTCGTCGCATCAGTTTCTTCAATTATTCTCAGTGGGCCTTGAGCATTTCAGCACTGACACCCGATCTGTTGCAGGGAGAGCATCATCGACGCGCTCAAGAGAAGCACGGACCTGATGTTCGGGGGCAAGCAGGCCGTGGTGTGCGGCTACGGGGAGGTGGGCAAGGGCTGCTGCCAGGCGCTGCGGGCCCTCGGCTGCGTGGTGTACGTGACGGAGATCGACCCCATCTGCGCCCTGCAGGCCTCCATGGACGGGTGCCGGGTGGTGAAGCTGAACGAGGTGATCCGCAACGTGGACCTGGTGATCACGGCCACAGGCAACAAGGGCGTGGTGACGCGCGAGCACATGGACCGCATGCGCAACGGCTGCGTGGTGTGCAACATGGGCCACTCCAACACGGAGATCGACGTGCACAGCCTGCGCACGCCCGACCTGGTGTGGGAGCGCGTGCGCTCGCAGGTGGACCACGTCATCTGGGAGAACGGCAAACGCATCGTGCTGCTGGCCGAGGGCCGCCTCGCCAACCTGTCCTGCTCCTCGCTGCCCTCCTTCGTGGTGTCCATCACGGCCGCCACCCAGGCCCTGGCGCTCATCGAGCTTTTCAACGCGCCCCCCAACAGATACAAGGTGAAGTACATTAGTAATTAGACTATATTGGTTTGTGTTGACCGGTGTGCTAATCTTGATGATCTCCCTGCGCAGGCGGACGTGTACCTGCTGCCCAAGAAGATGGACGAGTACGTGGCGAGCCTGCACCTGCCCACCTTCGACGCGCACCTCACGGAGCTGTCGGACGAGCAGGCCAAGTACCTCGGCCTCAACAAGGTGGGCCCCTTCAAGCCCAACTACTACCGCTACTAGGAGCATACCGTAGTATGAACTGCACTGGGAAGGAGCTGCCTTATTGTAACTCGATGATTATGTATCGCAATAATGAGAAAAACATTTGTACGAAGGTGGAGATTATTTTTTGAACTGCGAATTTATATAATCCTAAAATAAATGTAATATGTCAATTTATTAAGAACGGCTTAATGGCGCCAACTCGCCTCCTGTGTGGCTACAGCACATCACACCAAGATCGGGGCTCGCCTCGCAAGGTGTACTTAATGCCAAATGTACTTAAAGAGCTGCCGGCTATCCGGACTCAGTTGTTAATTTGCACGCTACACGAGACAAATGTGGCGCTCACATCTGCGTGTCAATCGACTCTTGGTCCGTCAGGAGAGCACCGCTAAGTTAGTTTGGTGGCAGTTAGAATAATTGTATTGTTATAGTTTGTCGAGGAGGTAAATATAATTTCTAGAGACAATAAGCGATTGTTTAGAGTCGCAACTGTCGGGAGTGTCGCTCTTCTCCTCCGCAGCGGATTAGTTCTGGTTATTCTCGTCTGGTGAGTGCGCACTCGCCAGACTCTCACCTCCCCGCCCCTGTCTTATACAACAACTCGGAGTAAATCACAAAATGGGAACAAATTTGGCATTATCAGTATTTGTAGAATTATAGATTTATTCTTTGTAAGTTTTATTAATTTTTAATTGTAATATAATACGCATGTGTATATTATTTTTGTTAATTTATTAGCTGATTATGAACTTGAAAAGGCTCTTAGCGTCCCGAAGTGTAGTCTGGGGTCCGGCGGTGTCTCCATTGCAATGTTTGTTTGAAGCAAGTTGTTGGCGGGACTCCTCGGTGTTGCCGGGAGTGTTGTTGTAAAACAGAAGTGTAGGTATTCATGTAAAAACTATTGTTGCCATGTTGAATAAATATTTATAAATATTTGTTTTGGTTTTATTGATGTCAAGTGCTGCTAGTCCATGGAATGGTTCCAACATTCAGCAATTCTGTCGCTTCACCCTTCTGCAATATACCACAATACAGATTCTCCCGACCGTTACCTCAAAACATAATGTTTTTTGCAAATTTAAGAAATTGCTTTAAACGTATAAATGAAAATATTTTTCAGGGTCTTTTAATGGATAATTTATTTCTGATTCTGGGGTGATTTCCTTTTCTGTTTCAATTTGTTTACATTCGTCAAGGAGGGACCTCCGAGTTTTCTAACTTTAACTAGGTTCATCTTTTCTATGTCGCTTTACGAGATTGGTTTGATGTAACAACACCGGCATTCCCAGCCAAACTAGGAATCTCTTGTGCGTCAACGGGAAGTCTTCCCAGAGGGATCGGATTCAAAGCAGATTGCAAAGATTTCAAATTAGAGCCACTAGTCTCGCTGACAGCTGTGTTTGAAATATCATGCGAGGAATAGGGCATCCACTCCACCGTAGCTTGCCACGCCCAATCAATTTTAATGCCTTTAAAAGTCGGCTAGCAATTTCCTGACCTGTTTTATTAGAAATGTCACAATATCTTATCAAAGACCTCGTTAGAAAATTCTATTTCTCTAAACTTGATTGTGTTTGTTTCCTATGAGACGAATCTGGATTTGCATCAGCAATAAGGGCAACGTATTCAGCATCTTAACTTCCTCAATAATCCCATATTGAACAAAGGAGTTATTCTCTTTGAAAGACAATTTCTCTTTTTGTGCAGCGCGAACTTTTAAAACTTGTTCGTCTAATACATTATTTGATTAACAGTTGAAATAATCAACAAATAAGAACGATGAAAAGTTTGCGACCAAATGTTGAAAGAACTACAAAGGTGACTTGGACACGCGAAAATATTAAAATAAAAGCATTTATGCTATAACTATGTGAATGGAGTATGAAATCCAGTATGACACGATATAGGTAGCTATGAATGTTGAGGACTCGAGGGAACATTATGACAGGATAGAATAGTGGGGGTCTCCATCACCCCGTCTACGGCGTGATTGTTATTATTAGTTATAGTTGTGCGTTGCTCCCCCCCCCTCCTCCCGCCATTTGTCTGTGAAGAATATGTCTGGAGGCATTTCATCGATGGCGAGTATCTACGGAAGAAAATTTATTATCCCTAACCCTGTTCCCACCTCTTATTATTATGTCCGACCACTTTAGAATATTTTTCATTGTGGCGGCCTAACAATAACATTTACCCGTAGTACCCAATATATATAGAAACTAAACAACCATTTTAGAAACCACAAGTCTGAATAAAAACAGAGGTCGCTGCGATTCGGCCAATATTTTCCGCTCTTTACAGACAGGCTCCGCCCTCCTGCTCTTCTAGGGCCATTTTCTGTCACCACCACAAAGGCACACACTCTCTCTGCTAAGCTTTCGGATAATAATTAATATTTATAAATGAATAGGTTAAAACAGAAAAGAAGGTGCCCGGAGATTGAAATAAATGTAGGTATGCTCCTACCATTGCACCAATACGAGTATTTTAGCGAGAGAAGAGAGCTCATAATGGTGCTCATGCGGCCATACTTTAACAGGGCGTTCCATCGGCTATTGAAAATATTGAAATGGAATATTTTTAAAGTAAATGAATACAGCGAATTTATTAGTTATTGAAAAATACCGACAGATAGAAAAACATAAAATTGTTTAATAAATGCGTATTTGCTTCTAAATGGGATGTTTGGTTTTTATCAAAATATACCAAACGGGAGAATTACATTCGTAATTATATAAAAGTAGAAGAGAGCGCCATCTATGGACGAATAGCGACAGCGCGTTGACGAAAGTTTTCCCCGCCAACAGGGCACCCGTTTGAATGAAACACGCTGAATGTGAAAATGTTCACATATTTAAATGATGATAGGGCGAGAGACATTGCCAGCTAGATCTTGTGTTATTTATCGTACTATACCAATGAATTATCTGCCAATTGTAAAGACTGGCGTGTTATTGTCCCGAGGGCAAGAGCCACGATATAGGCATGTATGGTAGACATCGTGATCCAAGTGGAGTGGAACCGGGCGGGCAGTGGTCGCAGTGACTGGACGGCTTCTCTCTAAACGGAATTTTTGCAACGTTTTTTTACGCATTTGATTAAATAATTAATTAATTTAAAAAGTTAAAATTCACATATGGTCGTATTTTATCAGCTAGGACAGAGTTATTATGACATTTATATAATACTAGCTGACCCGACGAAATTCGTACCGCCTCAGAATCAATAAATGTTGTGTTAACTTATTAGCTAAATTTAATAAACTTTTTTATTGAATTACAATTAATACTTAAAATGAATTAAGTTCATTAAATGTGCAAAAGTCAAATTTAAAATTATTAATTACATTGGAATGTAATTCACGCGGAAGCATGCATTAATACTTAAAATGAATTATAAATTGTTAATTAAAAACTTTGTTTTATGTATCACAATTGTGTTTTTATTTTTTCGCGACAATATATTCAACCAAAGTGGAATCTACCAGATTAATTGTGTGTGTAACACGTGAATTGAATGTTATAAATAACCAAATTCCAGCTTATTCCCCCTTAGTATATATGTAGTACATTAAAACTTTTCCTTTACATAATCTACCAAAAAAATATTAATACTACCTTCCACTTTTGTCCCTTTCTTACTAATGTAATCTGCTTCCTTAAAATGTTTATCATCTTTAATATATTAGAATTCATCGTTTTTGACTCTATATTATGTATAATTGTTCCTTCTAATTACTGTTTTAATTATTGTTATGATTATTGTCATTCTTATTATTTTATTATTATTATAACATATTTTTCCACCCTCTTTTAAATAGTAACTAACCGTTCTTTTAATTAACTTGAATTAGGTACCTAACTGAACTCTAGCAAGAATCAAAATTATAATATATCAAAGAAATTGGAAATTAATCACACAATTCAAAATGACATAATAAAGCAATTATCGATACGCGCACAATCACAAATGTGATAACCTCACAAAGTGAACATATTCGAAGACAGCTTTCCTTTTAAAAAAGAATTCCACACCAAAATGATTGGTCGCAATGAAATATTTTGAATGAATCGATATTACGAACGACTCGGATGGAAAATCAAACACATATTAGAAAATTACCGATTGACCAATGACAAATGACATAAGATTTCACGATGTGCACTTCAGCAAACTAAATTCATCTCTTTCAAATAGCTTTCCGCTGATGAATTTAAAAATAATCGTGTGTAGAGAAATAATTTAATTGAATTTTAATGTAATATAGGTCCAACATTGAATGAAAATTGGTAAAAACTCGAAAAAAAATCCAATGGCAAACGGCATAACCTATCACAATGTGTACCTAAGCAAATTAAACTCGCCTCTTTGAAATCACTTTTCGCTGATGAATTAAACTGGAAAAAAATGCTGATTGATCTCGGCGCACGCATCTCAATGACACACAACAAACGTTCGCACAACAAAGTTCGTTTGCGCACGCGCAAAGGAACACTACACCATATACGGGCGTTACCGAAACTAAAATACAACGCTGGTTTTTAAACCGTTCCGTCAAATGTATGAGAAAACTAATTCATTGTAATTATTATTAAGGTGATTTTTTTCAAATGTTTTAATAGTTATTCTGTTATCCGGGACGGAGACAAATCCAGCAAATCAAAGATTTTAAAAATTGGTCCAGCCGTTCTTGAGTTATAAATGGTGTAACTAACACGACTTTGTTTTATATATCGTGGGCCTACAAGAGAAATTGACTAAGTGACAAAACCAATAATGTTCAGGGGAGCCATTTAAGTGTTTTTCTAAAGTTCAATTGCTTCTCAAAGATCAGACTTTTCAAGTAGGTGGTTGGTAATTTTACATTATATGAACAGTACTTTTAACTTTAACTGCAAAACACTCGAATGTCACGGATTTGAAAGAAATGTCGTTCATGGCTCTTTCTTTGTCTGTAGCTTTGGCCAAGTTAGCCCCATCTCGTCTTTTGCGATGACTGTATTTGCTTTCAGTTTTTTTTTATCAGTAGTGGCACCATTGCACAAAATACATTGGTCTTTTTTTGGATGGAAAAAAGATACATTTCAGTGTTTCCCAAATATTCTCCTGTATGTAATTTGAGAAGCAGGGGTCATATTCTTCTTGATGCAATCCTATGTATATAAGGAATACATTTTGGAAACTGAAAGTCTCGCATCAAAATACTTCCGGCCAGATGACTTTCGGCAGTAATGAGATTCCATTACAGGAAAACTGTTAATATGGCTTACTACTCCATTGTATATTTGCGCACTAGTTTTGTTTTCCAGTTCATTTATTCAGCGATTATCATTGCCATTGTAAATCCCAAATATATATAATATAATATTTAAATGCACTATCAATTGGGCCATGACTAATGAAACTATCAGATTATAGAAAAACAAACCGTATACTAACTACTAACTCTAAATAACTCTTTACTGGTGACATCTACAGACAAGTAAAATTGACCAACTGTCACTTGGTCAGTTTTACTTGTCAAAAATCTGTGAGCTTCTATCAAATGGTCACATTTTTTAAAACATAATTTCTTTTTTGAGTGTCGAATCAACTGGAATTTTTTACCAGTCAAGCATTATGCTAATACGATGTTAAAAAGTCAATAATCTCAATTTCGTAATTTTTGCAGATAGCCACTTTTACTTGTATGCCCACGATATATAGATTACATTTAAAATGAATGTTATTTTCGAAAGAATATATGAAGAAAGTTGAATGTTATAAAGAACTTAAAGGTATAAAAAAGAACTTAAAGGTATAAATGCTGGTGCTAAGATGAGTGATCTGTCTGTAAACTGTCTGCTTTACGCGGACGATGCCGTTCTCGTTGCGGATAGTGCGGACGAATTACAAGTCTTGGTGTCGAGAATGAATGAGGTATGCAAGTCAAATGATTTAATGATGAATGTCGGAAAGTCAAAGGTGATGGTTTTCGAAAGGGAAGAGCAAATGACAGTTTGTAATATAAGTGTGAACGAAGAAAACTTGGAACAGGTGAGGGAATTTGTGTATTTAGGTAGTATGTTCACAGCAGATGCCCGAACGGATAGTGACGTCGAAAGAAGGGTTGGTGCGGGTAACAAAGTGAATGGAGCTTTAAAAATAGTTATTGGAAACAAGAATTTATCAATGAAAGCGAAAACGGCCGTTCACAATGGTGTTCTGGTCCCAACCTTAATGTATGGAAGCGAAGCATGGAACTGGCAAAAGAAGGATGAGAGTAGAATAAATGCGGTAGAGATGAGGTCCCTAAGACGTATGTGTGGTAGAACGATATACGAGAGAATCTCAAATGCTGATATAAGAAAGGAATGTAGAGCGGAAGAAGGTATACCTAATGAACAAAATTATGAAAGGATCGCTGCGTTGGTTCGGACATATGGAACGCATGGATGGAGAAAGAATGGTTAAGAAAGTATACGTTAATGATGTAAATGGGGTACGAAGTCGAGGCAGACCGAGGAAAACATGGCATGACCAAATTAATCAAATTTTAAAAGTTGGTCATGTTAGAAGTCGGAGGAATCGACGTGCGTGTATGACTCGTTGTATGAATGTGGAGGAAGCTAGAGAGGTTTGCCAGGATAGAGTAGTGTGGCGGTCCATTCTCTCTGCCTACCCCTGCGGGGAAACGGCGTGATGGTTTGTTGTTGTTGTTGTTGTTGTTATTTTCGATATTAATTAGTGCTGTACCTACGTTATTTGTAAATAGTGCGAGAATACGTCGAGCCGCACGGTTCATAAAATAATTAGGTAGTTCTACACAAGATCTTGTCAGTTGAGAGGGAAATATTTATTAGAGTAACAACGACAAATAATATGTACATACATTGTTGAAATATACTTAATTTATTTTTAAAACCGTTATAGCGCTATCTACATTTGAATAAAATAACTCACAATTGTCATTAATATTGACGATTTAAAATAACGAAAATATAACAATAACACAAAAAATCTTTACAATATATTATATTTAATACAATTCTATTTGTTTTTTAAGTAACAACCTTTCATGCATGTCGCTGCCATCTTCGATCTATTTAAAATGAACTTCTACCAATAAATTTCAAAACGTTGATGAGTCGTTCAGGGAATTTTACTTACATAGATAATTAAATCAAGGTAGCTGTCGTAAATAATATAGCTTCATTTTATTATAAAGGAATTGATCTATTACTAAATCACATATTTACAAAAACTGATGCATGAAGGATGAAGGATTAGCGCCCCTTCCGGGAAACGGCGACACACCGTTTAATTATACAATGAAGACTTAATAGACTAATATAATAAATACTAATCGCATACCCACCGGTGAGAATATTGTTTCATTAATGTACGGATGCCTGCAAACAATGAGTTCAAAGGCATCGTATTTAATTTCTTAAATAAAATATGTGCAACCTGTTAATGGGACGTAACATAATTTTCTTTAAATATTTTAGTACATACTATATTAGTACATACTATGCCGTATATTTTCTTAAAAGTAGAAGAGAGCGCCATCTATGAACGAATAGCGACAGCAGGTTGACGTAAGTTTTCCCCGCCAACAGCGCACACCTTTGAATAGAAAAATGACACATGCTGAATGTGGTAAATGTTAACATATTTAAATTATGATAGAGCGAGAGACATTGCCAGTGTTATTAATCGTACTATACCTACTATCTGCCAATTGTAAAGACTGGCGGGAATGTCCTAGAGTGAACCAGTTTGTATTATCGCGAGGGCTCTTCCCCGGCTACGATACAGGCATGTAGACATCATGATCCAAGTGGAGTGAGCAAATTCATACAATAATTAGATCTTGTCAGTTGAGAGGGGAATATTTATTAGAGTGACAACATCAAATAATATGTACAAACAATATTAAAATATATTTGATATATTTTAAGACAATTGTAGCGCCATCTACATTTGAATAAAATAACTCCAAACTGTCAGACACTGACGATTCAAAATGACGAACATAATTTTTTATTTTTTTTTACATTTGAATTTAAATCTATTCGATTTGTTCTTAAAAAATGCTTTATTTCATATTAAAAAAAAAAAAAAAAAAGAGTCCGGGCACATGCGCAGTGCGCACGCTGTACAAGCACTATCTGCCGATGAATAGAACAAACACTTTTAATAATACAATAAGATTTCAAATCAATTAGCCAATTAGAGCCATCTATATCTTAGAAGAATAACTTGACAGTAACTAATTAACTAAACGCACGGAAAAATTGGGATCAGAGAATTCATAACTATGAAAAGTTCTCAAGAGGGTGCTACTAATATTCCGATAAATGTTTTGAAAATTACCATACTTCCTGGAAATTAATCCTTAAATTATTGAAAGAAAGAAAATATTATACTCTAAAAAGTTAATACTAACTCAACATATAAATGCAGCATTGTCACCAAAATAAAATTATGTGTTTAATTTATTACAATTATCGATGATTTACGAATTACATTAGGATATACAAAATACTAAAATATTTCATTAAATATAGAGTTTCACATTAAAATGAATTCATTATTGTCATCGAAAAACTAATTCGAATATTTTAACAAATACAAAATCGAATATTTTCACAAATACAAATACGAATATTTTAAGAAAAACAAATTTAAGATAATCTAATGATTTTACCGAAATGCTTAGATGGAAGTTTTTTTAAATTTAAATTTTTTTTTTTTTAAATATTTATTAAATATAATTACTTCAAAAAAATCTACATTGTTTATTATTATTATTATTTTTTTTTAAATAAAAAATAAATATAATTACTTAAAAAAAATCTACATTGTTTAATTTGTCAGCTAATATTTTCTATTTTTTTTTTGCGAATTTAACTTTATATTTTTCCAAAACTTCCAAAACGGTTAGGTTAGGTTTCGGTTAGGTTAGGTTAGGTTAGGTCAGGTCAGGTCAGGTCAGGTCAGGTCAGGTCAGGTCAGGTCAGGTCAGGTCAGGTCAGGTCAGGTCAGGTCAGGTCAGGTCAGGCTGTGCCTGTGGTCAGGGTCAGGGTCAGGCTGTGGTCAGGCTGTGGTCAGGTCAACAAATAGGCCAGGTCAGGTCAGGCTGTAATAGGTCAGGTCAGGTCAGGCTCAGGTCAGGCTGTGGTCAGGTTAGGTTAGGTTAGGTTAGGTTAGGTTTTTTTTTTTTTTTTTTTCTCGGGTGGGGGGGGAAATACTCATGTATACCTCGTGGCTTGCCGAATCACGAGGCATGCCCGACTCTACCGAGAGTATCACCAATATTAATTGACGACATTCCTAGTAGCCTACGGACTAAAACCACCCCCCGTTTATAACATTCTTTTCCCTTTTCTTGGAAAAGGTCCTTTTTCATCTTTTCTTTTTAATTGAGAGGAAGGGTGAAACGTTTTTTTTTATTTCTTTTTTTTTTTATTTTATAATTTTTTTTTTTTTTTAATTTTATTTTATTATTTTTTTTATTTTATTTTTTTTTTATTTTTTTTTATTTATTTTTTATTTTTTTTTTATTTTTTTTCAAACCAATCCTCTCAGTCCACATTATATTTACCCTTCAGGCAATTACAAGTATTAAAAACAAACATTTATGGTTATTTTTACAAAGATTATTAATAATAACTATCATATAAAACATTAGAACGTAAAAACTAGTATTAAGATGTATGTCATATTAGAGAATAGACTTTTACATGTTACACGAGAATACAAAACAGAAAAAAAAAAAAAAAAAAAAAAAAATAAAAACACGAGAATACAAATGAGAGTATAAGACGTGAGTACGAAACAAAAGTGAGAATACAGAACTAGAATAAAAAACTTTTAACACGAGAATACAAAAACGAGAATACAAACGAGAGTACAAGACGAGAATACAAAACGAGAATACAAAACAAAAACAAGAATACAAAACGAGAATAAAAGACTTTTAAAACGAGAATACAAAAACGAGAATACAAACGAGAGTACAAGACGAGAATACACAACAAAAACGAGAATACAACACGAGAATAAAAGGCTTTTAGCACGAGAATACAAAAAACGAGAATACAAACGAGAGTACAAGACGAGAATACAAAACGAAAATACAAAACGAGAATACAAAACAAAAACGAGAATACAAAACGAGAATAAAAGACTTTTAACACGAGAATACAAAAAACGAGAATACAAACGAGAGTACAAGACGAGAATACAAAACGAGAATACAAAACAAAAACAAGAATACAAAACGAAAATAAAAGACTTTTAACACGAGAATACAAAAAACGAGAGTACAAACTAGAGTAATACAAGAATACAAAACAAAAAACGAGAATACAAAACAAAAAACGAGAATACAAAACATTAAAACCCAAGAACAGTAAAACATTAAAACATGAAAACACGAAAACATGAAAACATGAAAACATGAAAACATGAAAACATGAAAACATGAAAACATGAAAACATGAAAACATGAAAACATGGAAACATGAAAACATGAAAACATGAAAACATGAAAACATTAAAACACAGTTAGGTTAGGTTAGGTTAGGTTAGGTTAGGTTAGGTTAGGTTAGGTTAGGTTAGGTTAGGTTAGGTTAGGTTAGGTTAGGTTAGGTTAGGTTAGGTTGGGTTTTTAAAAAACTTGGGTTTTTTTGGTTTTTTATTTTTGTTTTTTTTGGGTTTTTTTGGGTTTTTTGTGTTTTTTTTGTGTTTTTTTATTTTTTTTTGTATTTATTTTTAGGTTAGGTTAGGTTAGGTTAGTTTTTAAAAAAACTTGGGTTTTTTTATTTAAAAAATTTTTTTTTTTTGGGTTTTTTGGGTTTTTGTTTTTATTTTCAGGTTAGGTCAGGTTAGGTCAGGTTAGGTCAGGTTAGGTCAGGTTAGGTCAGGTTAGGTTAGGTTAGGTTTTTTTTTTTTTTTTTTTTAGATGGGAGTTTCACTATTATTTGCCTTGCTCATTATGTACAAGGCTTATATATATTCGAGGGGATTTTAATTTATTTTGTTATTTTCTTTCAGGCGTCATTCTTTTTTATGGAATTTCTACAGGATTGGAAGGGAAGTCGGCTGTGGCCTGTTTGGAGCTTCTCCGCATTCGCCAAGTGATGAGGGAACCACAGAAACCTCATCAAGAGAAGTCGAACTATTCGAGTAATCGGATAGGTCTTCCGTTTCACTAGAAGAGTGATCGGCTTTTGTTACAACTCGGCAGTCATTCATCTTTCTTACAGTCTGAACAATGTATATTAAAAATGATACCACCTCCTGCGACAGGTGCTCGTGGTTCATCACAGATTCGATGTCCCCGAAACTTACGTCACGTCTTCTGCATTTCGCCTCCACTTGAAATCTCTTATGGCTAAAAATGGGACAATGCATCATCAGATGAGGGACATCCTGCGATGATACACTATCGCAGGGGCATTTATCATCCTTAATTAATTTGAATCGAAAGAGGTAGCCCTTGAATCCGCCATGACCCGTCAGTATTTGGGTCAAGTCGAAATTCATATGCTGCCTCTTCCGAAATTTTAATGCTGAATATAATTTTGGAAAGAAAAATTTTGTCACCGATCCCGTAGTAGACATTTCATATCTCCTATTCCAGGCTTCCAAATATCTGATCCGAATAATGCGCTTTGCAAACGATAATGGAAACCTGGAATAGTCTGGCGCCGTTTTCTTTAAAGTGGCTTCTCTCGCCGCCTCATCCGCCTGCACGTTTCCATCGATGTCAACATGCCCCCGAATCCATCCCACATGCACAGTCTGGTCTCTGTTATGGAGATTCTGGATGTTGGCTCTGATTTCTGTAACCATTGGATTTACAGAACCCACATCCAGAATTGCCTGAATACCAGACTTGCAGTCGGAGAGAACCGTGACACGACGCCATCGACTGGGCGGCTTCTTTAAAACGAACAAAAGGGCCTGGTTTATTGCGAATAGTTCCGCCTGAAAAACGGAACAGAAGTCATCGAGTTTAAACTTTCTCGATGGCAGCCTCTTTATATTGTCGAATGGCACAAAGGCTGCACCGACCTTTCCATTTAAGAGACTGCCATCTGTGAATAGCCTTATCTCATCCTGTCCCATATCCGGGGGAATCTGGTCATAAAATCCATGAATAAATTTGATTTGATCAGCAGGATGAGGCAGCGAGTAAAAGTCAACAACATTTTCTAATTGTCTATCGCTAGGAAGATCCTGCAAGGAATGAAATTTTTTCACATTATAGACCTCTGCTAGCTCCTTGACTCTCAGGTCGAGAGGTATGAAACCGCAGAGAGCCTGCGCCGAAGTCAGGGAAATGGTTCTGTATCCCTTGCAAGATCTTATAGCAATATGACGCTGAATTTTCTCAAGTTTTTTAACATTACATTTTTTATTGACCGCATCCACCCACACACTGGAAGCATAAGTGATGAGCGGTTCGATAGCACCGAAATAAATCTGCTGCATCACTTCCGCGGATGCTCCCCATGTGGGTTTCGCGGCCCGGATTAATTTATTGGTAACTGCCGCAGCTTTCCTGCATATGTTATCAACGTGACGTGACCAATTTAAATTTTTGTCGATGGTAACTCCTAAAACTTTAAAGTAATCTACGTAAGTAAGATCACGCCCGTTCATACGCAGTAAAGGTGCCGCAGCTTTTCGTTTCGTGACAAACAAGGCATTTGTCTTATCTTCAGCAAAATCCAATTTGGTCTTAGTACCCCAATCTGTGACAAGACAAATAGCCCTGTTTGCCGTTTTCCCAAGTTCCTCGATTGTGTCGGCGGAAACAGTCAATAATAGGTCATCCGCAAAAGCTCTGAGTTCTGTTCCAGTGCCTAAGTCCATCTGAAGCAGATCATCAATTATATAATTCCAAAAGCTTGGACCGCACGATGACCCCTGTATACAACCCTTGGTGGTAACTTTTTCTAACAAAACATCATGAAATAATAGTTTTGCTTTCCGATTTTCAAGATAATTTTTAACTAACAGAAATAAATTTTTAGGGCAACCCTTGTCCCTAATTTGACATAATAAAAATGGCCACCAAGCGTTGTCGAAT
>JAHDVF020001025.1:0-13072 GCA_022606425.2 Lepidostoma basale | reverse complement strand
CGTGTTAGTTGTGAATTGATTTCAATTCTGGATTTGTTATGATTTGTAGGGACAGGTTTTAAACCTGCCCTACATTTTACATAATAATTTTAGTAAAGAAAAAATTGTTTTTACCAAAAAAACAAGTACATTTGAACCATATAACAAATTCAGATTTGTGATTCTATTCACAATAAGGGTTTATCCCGAAGGCGAAAGCCCGAAGACTGCATTTCTCAAAGGGGTGCAGTTTTCTTTTTGTATTTTTTTGCCCCTAACCAACTAAAAAAATGAAATTTAATGCAGGTTGTAAGTTAGTTTTTAACTCATTATATCCTACGCCTACTATTTTTATGCTACGCCCCAGAAGTAGCATTGGGCAATTTGTTATTAGCGAATCGTACCAATTTACGCCTTATCTTTTTGCTACCGAATATACCGATATGTACGGCAATTTGTGCCAACGAGTTATTTTGCCCGAAGGAGAATTAGCCATAAAATTTGAAGTTTGTGTAGATTTATCTGCCAAAATTGATGTAAATTATGAAGCAGAGTATATTCCAGTAGAGTTTTTGCCAAACGAAAATTTACGTTTTCTCTTGCCAAGTCGTTATTGCCAGTCAGATTTAATTGGCGATTTTGCGTATTCAATTATTGATAAAGATGCCACAGGTTATGCCCAAGTAGAATCCATAAGGGCATGGATTCATAAAAATATTCGCTATGAATATAATATTTCAAATTCATCAACTTCTGCCGTAGATACCCTGCAAAGTAGGGCAGGAGTTTGCCGAGATTTTGCCCATCTAGGTATTGCCCTTTGTCGAAGCATTAATATTCCTGCACGCATTGTGGTGGGTTATTTATATGAACTAAAACCCATGGATTTACACGCATGGTTTGAGGCATATATTGGCAATCGGTGGTATATTTTTGATGCTACGCAAGCCATTCCAAAAGCAAACAGACTAGCCATTGCCTACGGTTTTGATGCTGCCGATGTTGCCATTTCTTCCCATTTTGGCGTAACAACTCTCGAAACAATGGAAGTTTGGATAAATAAAATAGATTAAAATTGACCCCAGCTCTCCCCGAAGGGGAGGGAGCAATCGTCAGCATTAATAACTCCCTCCCCTTCGGGGATGGCTGGGGTGGGGTACTACCTCAAAACCAACTTCGCCACATTTTCCACATGGTGCGTATGCGGAAACATATCTACTGGCTGTACGGCTACAACGTTATATTTTTCGGCCAAAAGAGCTAAATCTCGTGCTTGTGTGGCTGGGTTGCAACTTACATACACAATGGTTTTTGGAGCTGCTTCTAGTAAAACTTTTATCACTGGCTCGTCCATGCCTGCCCTTGGTGGGTCGGTAATTACAATATCGGGTTTGCCTTTTTCTTTGATAAAATCGTTCGATAATAATTTTCGCATATCGCCCGCATAAAATTCTGTATTGCTAATGTTATTAATTTCCGAATTTATATGGGCATCTTTTACAGCATCTTCTACGTACTCTAAACCAATTACTTTTTTGGCTTGTTTTGCCACAAAATTTGCAATTGTTCCTGTGCCAGTATAAAGGTCATAAACTACTTCGTGGGGTTTTATATCGGCTAAATCTCTGGTAATTTTGTATAGCTCGTATGCTTGCTCAGAGTTTGTTTGATAAAACGATTTTACGCCAATTCTGAACCGAAGCGGCACGCCATCAGCTCCTTGCATTTGTTCCTCAATATACGGTTTTCCTGCATGATTTATTACCGATAAATCTTGAAAAGAATCATTCCATTTTTCGTTAATAATATAATTTAAGGAAGTAATTTCGGGAAATTGCTCATACATTTTATCCAAAATCTCTTGAATCATAGGCATATTGTCTTTTTCTGCAAACTGAATCATAACCATTAAATCGCCTGTTGAGGAGGTTCTAATCATTAAATTTCGCATAAAACCTACGTGAGCAATATGGTCGTAATAGGTTAAATTGTTTTCATTTACAAAATTATGCAACCACAACCGCAAGGCATTCGACGGGTCTTTTTGCAGGTAACAATGGTCGATATTCATTACTTTTTCAAAGCGTTTCGGAATATGAAAACCAAACGCATTTTTATCGAACGATTCGCCCGATTTTATTTCCTCATTGGTTAGCCAGCGAGAATTTGAAAATGTAAATTCTAATTTATTTCTATAATATTGCGTGTTTTTCGAGCCAACAATGGGCATGATTTCAGGCAACGGAATTTTAGCAATTCTTGTTAATTGGTCGTAAACTTGTTGCCATTTCAATTCCAATTGTTTTTCATACGGAATATGTTGCCATTTACAACCGCCACAAAGTCCAAAATGACTACAAAAAGGCTCAACTCGCATCGAAGATTTTTCTAGAATTTCCATCACATTGGCTTCGGCAAACTTTTTTCTTCGTTGCGAAACAAACAGTTTTACTCTATCGCCAGGAGCAACATTGCTGCCTTCCACAAAAATAACTTCGCCATTATGCCTAGCAATACATTTACCTTCGGCGGCAAAATTTTCAATAATAATATCTTCAATAATAAACTTGTTGGTTTTACTCATGCGTAGTGTTAAATTAAGGGCGATTTTAGTCAAATAACCTTATTTTTGTTAATTTTTCTGTAAAAATACTTAACTTAGCTTGCTATTCAAAACCCTATGTATGAAACGAGTTATTTATTTGTTTTTATCTCACTAAGGTTTTTTTATATTTGGACTTTAATTTAATTAATACAACAATGAATGCACAAGTAAATAAGTTAAATGATGTACAGATGGGGCTTCTTAGGCTTTTCAATCGGCAGGTAGATAGAATGGAAAGTATTGAATTGCAACGAGCAATTATGCGATTTTATCGAGAAAAATTAGATATACAAGTAGAAAAAGATATACTCGAAAAAGGAATTACTCAAAAAGATTTTGAAAATTTACTCAATAACAGCCAACGCACGAAAAAATGATAAAAGTGGTCATTGATACCAATGATTTGATTGCGTCTATTCCACCTAAGAATCCCGAATATTGGCTTTATGAATATTTTGAAGCACAAAAATTTAGATGGGTTGTTAGTAATGAAATACTGACTGAATATTATGAAAAATTAGCCGATTTTTATTCGCCTAGCACGGCAAACTTAGTTTTAAATATTTTATTAGTAGCTCCAAATATTGAATTTAAGGAGGCTTATTTTCGTTGGGAATTGATAACAGAAGACTCTGATGATAATAAATTTGTAGATGTAGCTTTGGCTTGTAATGCTAATTATTTAGTTACAGAAGACAGGCATTTTAATATCTTGGCAGAGATTGATTTTCCTAAATTACAAGTGATAAAGTTGGCTAAATTTAAAGAAATACTAGATTTGAAGCAAAAGAAAAATTTTTAGAATTTGTAAAATTACTTAACTTGGCTTGCTATTCAAAACCCTATGTATGAAACGAGTTATTTATCTACTATTTTTTAGCTTTTGGGCAATAAATTGTTTTGCTACACATATTGTAGGTGGGGAAATTCGCTTAGAACCTTTGGCTACCAGCCAAGTTGGAGGAACGCATCGAGTAACGCTAAATTTATATTTTGATGCCATTAATGGCAATGCTGGGGCAGAAGATTTAACGCTAACGGTTTATTTTTTTAGCAAAAAAACAAATGAAAATGTAGGTTCAGCAGTTTTGCAACGCACTTCCAGAGATATTATAAAATACAACACGCCCGCCTGTGAAAGAGGCGATTTAAAAACATTATTAATAAAATATCAAGCAGAAATTACCTTGCCTTCCGAGCGGTTTTCTGACCCAGAAGGCTATTATATTGTTTGGGATAGGTGTTGCCGTAATATTTCTATCTCGAATATTAAAACGCCCAATGCCGTAGGAATGCTTTTTTATTTAGAATTTCCGCCCGTAACTACCAAAAATATTTCTCCTAAGTTTAATGACATTGTGTCGGATTATATTTGTATAAATCAGCAATTTCTTTTCGATTTTAGTGCCTTTGATGTTGATGGCGATAGTTTGTCGTATCAGCTAATTACGCCTTGGATTGGCAATTCTAGTACGCAATCGCCTATAATTACGCCCGTTGGAAGGACAATTTACCCCGAAGCAAGTTGGAGTGATGGTTTTTCCTTAGAAAATATTATGGGCGGAAATCAGCCACTAATTATCGACCCAGTTACAGGCGTTTTAACGATAAATTCGAGTAAATTAGGGCTTTTTGTGTTTTCGGTAATGGTGGAAGAATTTAGAAAAGGCGTAAAAATTGGGCGAGTAAAACGAGATTTTCAGTTGAAAGTAATTGATTGTAAACTAAATATTTCGCCCGATTTAGTAGTAAAAAATACGAATACAAACACACTTTATAAAGACAGCGAAGTAATTTTTATCAAAAAAAATGACAAAAAATGCTTCGATATTGCCTTTACTGATGCCGATATTGGGCAAATAGTAAACATAACTGCCAAAGGAATAAATTTTGATAGTCAACAAATTTCTATTGCATCGCCCAACCAATTGACGATTACCAAGGCGGGAGATTCTTTAAAAACCCAAGTTTGTTTAGGCAATTGTGCCATTAATAAAAACAACGAGCCAATCCAATTTGTGCTTACTGTAAGTGATAATGGTTGCCCAGCGTCTCTGAAAAAAGCAATTTTAATTAAAGTACAATTTGAAGAAACTACGCCACTAGACCCCAAAATAAGCACTTCATTACCCGATAATAGTGTGAATATTATGTACGGCGATACCCTAAAATTTAAGGTAAATGGGCAAGGCGTGCCTAACGATACGATTCAATTATTGGGTGTTGGTACGAAATATTCGTTGGCAAGTTTGGGCATAAATTTTAATCAGCCCGTTGGAATTACCAGCCTTACTTCCGATTTTTTGTTTGTGCCAAACTGTACTGCCGTGCTTGCGGGCAAGATTCCTGTAACTTTTACGACGAAGGAATTTCGGTGCGGAATTTCCAAGCAAATAAGTACTTCGGTGCTGATAAATGTTTCAGATGTGCCTAATAATAAGCCAGTTGTGTCAACAAGTTTGCAAAATAATGAAATAGAAATTAGTTTAAATCCTGCCGAAAAACAAGAAATAATTTTTAATGTAACAGGAAAAGACAACGATAATAAGCAACAACTTACCACAACAATTTTTCCGAAAGGTTTTTCATTGCCAAGTGCAAACATGGAATTTATTAACCAAAATGGAATAGCTAAAACCAACGGAATTTTTACATGGAAACCAACCTGTGAATTGCTCAATGGCAAGGCTTTTAAAGAATTTGATGTTAGCTTTTTGACGGTCGATAATGCGTGCCTTTCAAAGCAAGATTCGGTAAAAGTACATTTTATATTAAAAGAAGGAATTAGTATAAATAAATCTTTTAATTTATATAATACTTTTACACCTAATAACGATGGTTTTAACGATTATTTTTCGTTGGATAATTTGCCAAAAGATAATTGTAAACGTCAATTTATAAGTTTTGAAATTTATAATCGGTGGGGAGCAAGTATTTTTGTTACTTCGGATAGGAATTTTCAATGGTCAGGTGAAAATTTTTCGGCAGGCGAATATTTTTATGTTCTAAAATTTACTGATGATATTTTAAAAGGAATTATTCATTTGATACGGTAAATTAGATTTTTTACGGCTAAATTTGTACTTGAAGTTTACCACTAAGGCACTAAGTTCACATAGCTCACTTAGTGTATCGTCGTGTTTTAAGTGAACTTAGTGGTTAAAAAAAATAAAAATAATGCTAAAAGATAAAGTTGTAATTATTACGGGCGGTTCGTCTGGAATTGGGAAAGCCTTAGCCCTTGAATTAGGCAATGAAGGGTGCAAAATTGTTATTACAGGAAGAAATAAACAAAATTTAGAGGAAGCTCAAAACGAGCTAAGTACGCAACATATTGATAATCTAGCCATTGTAGCCGATGTTAGTCTTGAAAAAGATAACGAAAAAGTGGTGCAAGAAACCATTAAAAAATACGGCAAAATTGATATTTTAATTAATAATGCAGGCATTTCTATGCGTGCCATGTTTGAAGATGCCGATATTGATTCGTCTATCAGAAAAGTGATGGAAATTAATTTTTTCGGAACCGTTTACGCTACTCAAAAAGCCTTGCCTTATATTAAAGAAACAAAAGGTAGTATTGTAGGTATTTCGTCTATTGCAGGCTATCGAGGTTTGCCTGTTAGAAGTGGCTATTCTGCTTCAAAATTTGCCGTAAATGGCTTTTTAGAGGCACTTCGCACCGAATTATTGCATTCTGGGGTTCATGTCTTGACGGCTTGTCCAGGTTTTACGGCATCAAATATTCGTTCATCGGCGGTTGATAAAGATGGAAATATACAAGGCGAAACCATGCGAGATGAAGCCAAAATGATGACTTCCGAAGAATGTGCCAAGCATATTGTAAAAGCCATAAAAAACCGAAAAAGAGATTTAGTTTTAACCGCACAAGGCAAATTAGCCGTTTTTATGAATAAATTTTTTCCATCTCTAACCGATAAATTAACGTATAACACCTTGGCAAAAGAGAAGGATTCGCCTTTGAAAAAGTGATGTTTTATAAACTATTTATCCAAATTTGTGTGAAAAACTTGTCTAATCTTGTTTTTTTGCTACTTTTGTTTTTCTTTGATATAAAAATGATTTGTAAGAATTTTACTTATACAGAGCATGCTATCACTCGAATGTTTAATCGTGAAATAGAGATAGAAGATGTAGAACGTATAGCACTTGATGGAGAAATAATTGCCAACTATCCAACCGACAAACCTTTTCCCAGCTATTTGAAGTTGGGTTATATTGTTGAAAGACCGTTGCACGTGCTAATTGGTTTTAATCCAGTTGGAGATTGTGTAATAATAACCGCTTATGAGCCAGATAAGAATATTTGGAACATTGATTTTAAGACTAAAAATAAAAAATAACATGGAATGTGTCATTTGTAAAAACGGTACTACACAAGAAGGAAAAGTTACTGTAACACTCGAAAAAAAAGGTACAATTGTTATTATTAAAGATGTACCCGCACAAGTGTGTGATAATTGCGGGCATTATTATTTATCGTCAGAAATGGCTAAATTAGTAATGGAAAAAGCCAAAATTTCTGCTAATAATGGGGCAGAATTAGAGTTAATACGCTTACAACCAGCCGCATAAATTATTCATTAAATAAATCTACTCATCTAAAACCTAAGCAAAAATGAAGCAAAAAACAAATTGGTCACAGTTCGGAACACTCATTATGGTGTTCTTTTTTTGGGGGTTCGTTGCGGCTAGTAATGACATTTTAATTCCCGTTTTTCAAGAAGCCTTTGATTTATCGCCCACACAAAGCCAGTTTGTATCCTTAGCTTTTTATATTGCTTATACGGTTGGTTCAATTATTTATTTTGCTATTTCTAAGGCAATTGGAGTAGATATTCTAAATAAAATTGGCTACAAAAATGGTATTTGTATAGGTTTGCTTATTTCGGCAGTTGGTACAATGGGTTTTTATTTTGCCGCCCAAGCAAATTCGTTAAACTTAATGCTTTCGGGCTTATTTATTGTTGGCTTAGGGTTTTCATTACAACAAATTGCTGCAAACCCATTAGCCATTGTTATGGGCGACCCAAAAACGGGCTCGCAACGCCTAACGATGGGAGGTGGTGTAAATAATTTTGGAACTACCATTGGGCCATTATTAATTAGTTATGCCATTTTTGGAAGCAACACCGCACCCGCTACACACGTAAGTATTGACAGCGTAAAAATGCCGTATTTAATTTTAACATTGGCGTTTATAGCAGTAGCCGTTATTCTGAAATTTTCTTCTGTACCTAATAAAATTGATTTAGAAGAAGTAGCTCACGAAGAAGCTCAAAACGACACAAAATTATTACACAAAGATTCTGCTTTTGGTTATCCGCAATTAATTTTAGGCATGATAGCCATTTTTGTTTATGTAGGCGTTGAGGTATCAACGGCAAGTAATTTACCGTTGTTTTTAAAAGAAAATTTAGGCGTTCAAACCAAAGACGTAGCCCCATTTGTATCGTTATACTGGGCAAGTTTAATGATGGGACGTTGGACAGGAGCAGTTGGAGCATTTGAATTTAGCATGGATATTAAAAAAATATTGAAATTTGTAGCTCCATATTTAGCCTTTGTTGTTTATTTAATTGTAAATACGATAGCGAACCACGATGTTTCTAAATTTTATATTTACGGAATTGTAGTAGCCGTAATGCTTACTGCCGATATTATGAGCAAAGGAAATCCTGCTAAAATGTTGTTGTATTTTTCTATTTGTGGCATCATCGCCCTAACCATTGGCATGATGGCTTCGGGCATGGTAAGTGCTTATGCGTTTATGAGTGTAGGTTTATTTTGTAGCACACTTTGGCCTTGTATTTTTACCTTAGCCGTTACAGGATTAGGAAAAAATACCAACGAAGGCAGTAGTTTATTAGTAATGATGATTATGGGCGGAGGTGTTATTAGCACCATTCAAGGAGCAGTTGCTTCAAATATTGGCATTCAGGCAAGTTATATTGTGGGCATTTGTTGTTTTGCTTACATGGCTTTTTATGCCATTCGTTCTACGCAAATATTAAAATCGCAGGGCATTGATTTAGAAAAATTAGAAGCCAGCGGAGGGCATTAATAATTTTGAATAATTGAATGATTGAGTTTTGAATTTTTCAAAGTCGAATTTTTGAATGTTGAATAAATAGTTTACTCAACATTCAATCATTCAAAACTCAATCATTCAAAATTGAAACATGAAAACATCAACCGCAGGAAGAATTTGCCTTTTTGGCGAACACCAAGATTATTTGGGTTTGCCAGTTATTGCTATGGCAATTTCATTAAGAGTAAGTATTGAGGGCGAAAAAAGAATTGATAATAAAATTATTCTTCATAAACCAAATTTACAGTCAGAAGAAGGGTTTTTATTAGAAAATCCATTAATTTATAATCAAAAACGAGATTATTTTAAAAGTGCCATTAATGTTTTAAAACGTAAAGGATTTCAATTTTCAACAGGTTTTGAAGTAACCATTAATGGAAATATTCCTATAAATTCAGGCACTTCTAGTTCTTCGGCATTGTTGGTAAGTTGGATAAATTTTCTAACTCAACTAGCTGATAATCCTAAAACTATTTCTCAAAAAGAATTAGGAGAATTAGCCTACGAAGCCGAAGTGCTAGAATTTGGCGAACCTGGCGGCATGATGGACCAATATTCAACAGCCGTAGGAAATATAATTTATTTAGAATCAACGCCTAAAATTTCGATAGAAACCTTAACACCAAAACTTGGTAATTTTGTTTTAGGCGATTCGGTTAGTCCAAAAGATACGTTAGGAATTTTAGAAAGATGCCGTTTTGGCATGGAAGATATTATTAAAAAAGTATCTGAAAAAGATATTGATTTTAATATTTTCACTACCAATTATGAACAAGCAAATAACTATAAAACATTTCTTTCTTCGGAAGAAGTAGATTTATTAAAAGCAAACCTCGAAGACCGAGATATTTTAAGAGAAGGAAAACTGTTGTTGCAAAACTCTCTTTCCTTTGGAGAGGGTTGGGGAGAGGCTTTTGGCGAATTATTAAATCGCCACCAACGAAATTTACGAGAATTTAAAAAAACTTCTACAAAAAAAATTGATAATATGCTTGATGCTGCCTTAAATGCAGGAGCATTAGGCGGAAAAATAAATGGCTCTGGCGGAGGAGGTTGTATGTTTGCTTACGCACCCAACAACCCCGAAGCAGTGGCAGAAGCCATAGAACGAGAAGGTGGAAAAGCCTACATAATTTCTGCCGACGAAGGCACACGAGTTGATTTATAGTACAAAAAATAACTTCATCACAAAATAATAAGACAATGCAAGACGTATTCATCGTTTCGGCGGCAAGAACGCCCATCGGAAGCTTTGGCGGAACATTAGCCAATATTTCGGCTACACAATTAGGGGCAACCGCCATAAAAGGTGCAGTAGCAAAAGCCAATATCGACCCCCAAATTATTGAAGAGGTTTTCATGGGCAATGTTTGCTCGGCAAATTTGGGGCAAGCACCTGCTCGCCAAGCCTCATTTTTTGGCGGTTTACCCCACTCAGCCACTTGCACAACCGTTAATAAAGTTTGTGCATCAGGCATGAAAGCCATTGTTTTTGGAAGCCAATCTATTCAATTAGGGCAATCAAATGTAGTGTTGGCAGGTGGCATGGAAAATATGTCGGCAATACCTTTTTATTTAACCAAAGCACGTTTTGGTTACGGTTACGGCAGTGGCGAAGTGTTAGACGGCTTACAAAAAGACGGTTTAACCGATGTATATTCGCAAACAGCCATGGGAAATTGTGGCGATGCTACGGCAAGAAAATACGAATTTACAAGAGAACAACAAGATGAATTTGCGATAAATTCCTACAAAAAAAGTGCCGAAGCATGGAAAAACAACAACTTCAAGGAAGTTGTGCCAGTAGAAGTGCCACAAAAACGAGGCGATGCCTTACTTTTTGCCGAAGATGAAGAATATAAAAATGTAAAATTCGATAAAATTGCTTCATTAAAACCTGCTTTCTCAAAAGATGGCACTGTAACCGCTGCCAACGCATCAACCTTGAATGATGGAGCAGCAGCCTTAATTTTAATGAGCGGCGATAAAGTAAAAGAACTCGGTTTAAAACCCTTAGCAAAAATAATAGCCTACGCCGATGCCGAACAAGAACCCGAATGGTTTACAACCACGCCAGTTTTAGCTGCAAAAAAAGCCCTAGAAAGAGCTAATTTAAGCATCAACGACATTGATTTTTTTGAAGTAAACGAGGCATTTTCAGTAGTACCAATGGCTTTTGCTAAGGCGTTAGAAATTGATATTGCAAAAGTAAATATCTTTGGCGGAGCAGTTTCCTTAGGACACCCATTGGGCTGTTCGGGAGCAAGAATTGTAACTACTTTAACCTCGGTATTGAGCCAAAAAAATGCTAAATATGGCATGGCTTCCATTTGTAATGGTGGGGGTGGAGCTACCGCAATTATTATTGAAAATTGTGCTTAAAAAAGACCCTACCCCAACCCTCCCCGAAAGGGCAAGGGCTGTTAAGTTTTAATTTTAACCGAAAAACTGCAAAATATTTAATGTAAAATGTAAAAGTTAAAGTCAAAAAACAGAATAATATTTTGTGAAATTCCACTTTTACATTTTCCAGTTTCTCTGTTTTACATTTTACATTAAAAAAATTATTAGAACTTAACAGCCCTCCCTTTCGGGGAGGGTTGGGGTGGGGTCTTTTTTACCCAAAAACCAAGCAATCGTCTTTACTCTGCTCCATAAAATATAATAAATAGTTGCCTCAAAAGATGTTAAATCTTTGGGCTTTTTCATGGGCAAAATTAGGTTGCTGATTTCGCTTGGCAAGGCTTTTTTTGCGGTTTCAAGGTCAATTTCGTGGTATTTTAGGCGATATTTCATTTGTAAACTCATCACAGGCACGGTGCTTACACGAGATTTTCCGAGCTTATGCCATCTCTCCGATGTTACCCATTTTCGTATCGCATTTTTATACATCAAACGCCCTGTATGCTGATACATTTTCATTGCTGAGGGCAAGCCCAGAAAAAACTCAATCAGCTTCAAATCGAAGAAAGGATACCGCATTTCTACGCCAAAATTTTCTGCCAGTTCTTTTTCATTTTCTATTCTATGGGCTATATATGGCGTTGTGAGGTAATGAGCAATCATTTCATTAAGTGTCGTAAATAACTGATTATCAGTAATTTTTATTTCTCTATTTATTATTTTAGGAATAGTTGCTTGGCTTTGAAAATCTTTGTTAGGGAACAAAACACGTGCCATTTTTTGAAGCAAAGGAAATTCATAAATAAGCAAAAAAGCTGTTTTTTTGAAACCAATTGCCTTAAATTCTTGCAAAAAGTTTGTTATTTTTCCTTTTTTTAGGGCATTCATCAAAAATTCGGGTTGTTGGTTGAACGTAATACATTCATCGCCACCAAAGCCCGAAATTAAATAATTGCCCTTTTTCTCTTGAATATCTTGGCAAGTTTTTGTTAAAAAAATAGCTTGTCGGTGCAACGGATTACTAAGTAAATCGCTTGCTAATTCTTCTTCAATGGTAGATTTATAATTTGCCGAAATGATTTTTGGCAACGGAATTTTATCATCTTCCCACAATAAATCTAGCACTGCTTGGTCGTCTTTGTCGCCAAATTCGTTGTCTTTTTGGTCGGGGTCTAGCCCCATGGCGTAGGTGTATATGGCTTGCTGGTGTGGCTTGCCTAGTGCGTGGGCAATGGCTACCAAACCTGTGCTGTCTAGCCCTCCGCTGTACTGCAAAAATGCAGGTTCTTCGGCGGGTACATTTTTCTGTACAGTAGCTTGCAATAGTGTTCTAAATTCTTCTAAAATTGCTGGGTAAGGCTTTTTGTTTGAGCCTGCCTTAATCTTGAAAAAATGATATATTTTTTCTTGGCTTAATAAGCCTTTTTCGGTAAATATTGCCTTTGAATTGGCAGGAATTCGTTTTATTTGTTCATAACAAGTTGCCGTATAAGTATCAGGAATTTGAAATTCTAAATCTAATATAATATACTCATTATCAGCGTTTTTAATTAATAAACTATCGCTTAATGTTTTTAGATGTGTACTAAAAATAAGCTCATTTTCTGAAAAATGATAATAAATTGGTTGCAAACCCATCGGGTCTCTGAATACTTCAAAGGCATTATTATTTTTATCAAAAAGCCAAACGGCATAATGCCCATCTAAGAAATGTGCAAAATTTTGCTTATCATTTGCATAAGTTTCTAAGAAAAACTGAGCCATATTTGCTGGCTGATTATGCAGTTTCCCACAAAAAAACACCAAACTTTGCTCATCTTCATACACCGAAAAATGAGCATTTAAGTAGGTTTCAAGGCTATATGTGGCAAGGCTAAAATGTTGCCTTTTTTGTGTTATTTCTGCCTTAAAAAAAGGACTTAAAAGTTTTATTTTCATCGAATAGTTTTACAGTTTTTCAATTTCTTCCTTAC